>BOPN01001460.1:50000-63148 GCA_017312705.2 Penaeus japonicus
CCTAATTCCCCGCAGCGCGCCACGGAGACAATGTGCTTCCGCGAGAGGTAACAGGCTACAATTAACTCGACGAGTCTCTTTTTCTCCCTCTTTTTCCCCTTGCCACTCTCCACTCGACTCCCTCGCTGATCTATCCATCTTCCTTGTACAATAGTCATGTACGTTTGCACATTCGCACGTACACGATGCACACACGACCCCGCACAAGGAGCTGTACCTGTCTGGCCGCGTCGACCTTCCCCCATCCCCCCCCATCCCACCCTCCTTCCCTCGCTCCCTCCCTACCTCCTCCAGCGAGTTCCTGTGCCTCGTAAATACTTGGTGGGGGTCCCGACGACTTAATTGCGGCAGTAAGTTCCCGTAGACTTCCAGAGTGGCTTGCAACCTCCGCACTCTCCCTCCTTCCCCTCTCTCTCTCCCCCTCTCCTTCCTTTCCTCTTTCCTTCCTACCTATCCTTTCCTCCTTCCTCCCTCCCTCCCTTCCTCCCTCCCTTGTCTTTCTCCTACCTACTCACTCTTCCCCCTCTCCCACTATCCCTTCTTTTTTCGTTCCCTTTCCCCTCTCCCTTCCTCTCGTCTCTCTTTTCCTCCCTCCCAAACTCCCTAACTCCCTCCCCCCCATTCCTTTCTTCTTTCACTCCCTCCTTTTCTTTCGTCTCTTCTTCCAAGCTTCCCCTCAGACCCCCCTTTCCCCTCCTCCTAGCACTCCTTCCCCTCTTTTCCTTCTCCAAGACTTCCGTTGCCTCCTTGTTCGCTCTGGATTTTCTTCAACTCCAGCTTCATATATAGCCTCTCGTGTTCCTTTTTTTTAGAGAGGGGGGGTGGACGGAGGTAGGAGTTGGGAGGAAGGAGGAGGGAGGAGGGAGGAGGGTTTGAGAAAGGGATGACAGGGATGGGATGGGAGGGGGAGGGGAGGGGAAGGGGGAAAGGGTGGGAAGGAGTGGAGGGAAGGGGTGGTAAGCCAAAGGGTTGGGGGATGCAAGTGCTCTGTGTCATCTCCGTTTCTTCCTCTCCCTCTGAGGCACCCTGGCACTCCTCCTTCCCCCCCTCCCTCTCCCTTCCCCCTCCCTCGCCGCCCGTGGACCCAAGTAGTACCAAGTTTCTCCCAAATGGCGGAGTTTATACTAAGCAACAAATACAGTGAGAGAGAGGGAGAGGGAGAGGGAGAGGGAGAGGGAGAGGGAGAGAGGGAGGGGGTCGGGATGCGCCATGCCAGGCTGGCTCCGTCCTCTGAGTGCCGCTAGGAGCCTCTCCACCCCTCCCCACCCCTTGTCCCTTCAGCTCCTCCCTGTGAGAGGTGTGGGTGTGAGACGGCCGACCCGTGTGTGTGTGTGTGTGCGTGTGCGTGTGCGTGCGTGCGTGTGTGCGTGCTTGGGTTTAACGGATCACCAGCCACCACGCTCTACTGCCGCTGGCCCGCCTCTGCTACATTGGCTCAAGAGGGAGGGACGGGTCGGGGGGGTAGGGGGGGATCGGGTGATGGAGTGGAGGGAAAGGGGGAGTAAAGAGGGAATGGCCAAGTAGGATTCTTCCACTTCTTCCTCTTCCTCTTTCTTTTCTTCGTGTATTATTTTATGTTTGTGCGGGACGGAGGTAATTGGACATGTTAGCGAAGAAGTCCTCACTCTCATCTCCAACAAGCGACTGGACCTCCCTCTTCGTTCCCTTCCCTCCCTTGTTACCTCCCTATTCTTCCTCCACTTCCTCCCTCCCCTTCCTCCACCCCCCCCCCCATTCCACCACCAACTCGTTGTCCCAGGCATCAAAAACTATAATGTCGCAGGGTCGTGGCGTGTGTGTGTGTGTTATGACTGGCGGACGCTCGAGGGAGGAGGGGAGGGGGGATCTCCCGTGGCGTGTGGCAAGTGGGGGAGGGGGCGAGGGGGAGAGGGGAAAAGGGGAAAAGGGGTAGGAGGGGGAGACTCGTGACTGGCGGCAGCCGGGGAGAGGAGAGGTGAGAGGGGAGGAGAGCGAGGGGAAAGAGAGAAGGGTGGGGATGGAGAGGGAGGAGTGGGTGCGAGGAGGGGAAAGAGAAAGGTGGGGAGAGGAGGGGGAGGGGTAGGGAAGAGAGCCAGGAGAGAGTGCGAGGGGTAAAGGAGGGGGTAGGGTAGGGGGAGGGGGAGGGAACACCTAGCCAGCGAGTGAACCAAATAATCGGGTTGTCTCTGATTTACATGTGGCTTCCCTGTGGACGTGTCGGGGAATCTAATTTGAATCGGGGGATTGTTTTTCCTTTAACAAATAGAAAAAAGAAAAAAAGAGAAAAAAAAATAACGCTTGACGCATTGTTTACACTTAATGTACAACGATGATCCAGTGGTAAGCTCTTGTTTTTGAGTGTTTGTTGTTTCTTTCCCTCTCTTTCTCTCTTTCTCTTTCGCTTTCCCTCTTTCCCTCTCTCTCCGCTCCTACACCTTTCTACCTCCCGTTCTCTCTCTCTCTCTCTCCCTTCTCTCTTTCTCTATCTCCCTCTCTATCTCTTCCTTCCTCCCTCTCTCTCCCCTCCCTCCCACTCTTTCCCTTCCTCCCTCTCTCTCCGTTCCTCCCTCCTTCTCCATCCTTTCGTCCCTTCTTCTCCCTCTCTCTCTCCCTCCCTTCATTCCCCCCTCCCTTCCTTCCTTTCTTCCTCCCTCCCTCGCTCCCTCCCTCCCTCCCTCCCTCCCTCCCTCCCTTCCTTCCTCCCTCCCTCCCTCCCTCCCTTCCTCCCTCCCTCCCTTCCTCCCTCCCTCCCTCCCTCCCTCCCTCCCTCCCTCCCTCCCTTCCTTCCTTCCTATCTTCCTCCCTCCCTCCCTCTCTTCCTCTCTCCCTCCCTCCCTCCCTCCCTCCCTCCCTCTCTCTCTCTCTCTCTCTCTCTCTCTCTCTCTCTCTCTCTCTCTCTCTCTCTCTCTCTCTCTCTCTCTCTCTCTCTCTCTCTCTCTCCTCCCTCCTCCTCTTCCTTTGCTCTCTCTCTCTCTCCCCGTCCCCCCCCCGTCTCTCTCTCACGCGCGTCGTCATGGCTAACCTGTCGGATTTCAAGAAGGAAATCTCGTATGATCGGTTGCCAGATCGGATCGCGACGCCATGCCACCACGCCACGCCACGCCACGCCACGCCTTTTGTGAAAAGCTTTGGCAAAAAAAAGAAAAAAGAGAATGAGCTTTAGGGCCACGCTACGTCACCTCACATCACGCCACATCACACCTTTGCGCTAGCCTTGGAAAAGTAGAGGTACATCACACAACCCGGTGCCCATGTTATTGGATTGCACGATTGCGCTCTACGCCACGCCACACGTTTGAAAGATCATCACGACATGATGCAGCCTTTATGGATTAAAACAAACAAACAAACATTAAGCTTTATGTCACGCCACAACTTGGCGCAGTCCTTAAAAAGATGTAAAGCTGTTTGCCACACCACAAATTCAGCCTATTTTTTTTTTTTTAAGTTATTAAGCTTTATAGGATCCTTTGTCACGTCGCACCACTTTACAAGTTAATAATTGTTTTTTTACACAAAAAGCTTTATATTATGCCACGTCACGCTACAAGTTAAGCGCAGATTAACAATAATAATAATAATGATAATAATAATAATAATAATAAAAACTTTATGCCATACCACTGTACATCACACCACAAGATTAAGCTTTATGCCACACCATGCCACGCCACGCCACACCACGCCACGCATCTCACTCCACGGCAGTTAAGCCACCGTATGTCACCTGCCATAGCATAGCGAAAGAAAATCCCCAATATAAACACACGAGTTTATTAAAAGCGTTGATGAAATCGCGATGCTGGAATTTGAAACAGATTTTGACTCAAAAAAAGGAAAGTACACTGTTGCTTCCTTCTCCCCCCCCTTCCCCCGCTCCCGCTCCCCCCAAAAAAATACATGAAGGGGAGGAGGAAATGTATGGAAATATTTTTTTTGGTGAATGTTAAGTTTTGAGATCCGTAAGTGCAATGATATGTACATGGATAAGGAATAAGAAAATATAATTCCACATCTACATCCACATCTACATCTACACCTCACACACACACACACGCACACACACACACACACACACACACACACACACACACACACACACACACACACACACACACACACACACACACACACACACACTCTCTCTCTCTCTCTCTCTCTCTCTCTCTCTCTCTCTCTCTCTCTCTCTCTCTCTCTCTCTCTCTCTCTCTCTCTCTCTCTTTCTCTCTATCATCCGGGCGCATTAACACAGCTAATGTGGAGAATAACACAGTTTTAAGCGCAGCCTTTGTTCTGTTCCAGCATGGACATTGCAAAGCGGCGAGAGGACGTTGCATTGCAAGGCTGTTGTGTAACATCTACGACAAAGTGAAAAAAAATCACTAATCAGGTTTTCTTTTGTTTCATTGCAGGTTGGTGTTGCAGCCGTTCTCGCATAGGTATTTGCAAGCAAGCAAGCAAGTAAGTAAGCATGAGATTACGTGGGCAAGGGTAAGGGGGTGGGAGTTGGGGGATGGGTAATGATGAGGATGGGTTGACGGGGTAGAGGGGGGGGGGAGGTGAAGCTTGGACGGGCGTGAAGGGCCTAATACGCGCGTCCGTGTGTGTGCTGTGAAAACATTGACACGCCTGTAGCAGTTTTCGGTGTGTGTGTGTGTGTGTGTGTGTGTGTGTGTGTGTGTGTGTGTGTGTGTGTGCGTGTGTGTGTGTGTGTGTTTGTGATCGTGTAATATTCACATGGGCGTCCGTAAGCGTTTTTAGGTCACTCTCTGAGTAAGTGTGCACATACTTACGAGTGTGTTATCACACTTCCGTCCGCGTGCAAGTGCGCCGCAGCCTGCATCACAGGTGGCCCGCACATGACAACAGCGACTCCGAGTGTTGGTCTAAGTGTCGGCGGTTGTTAGCCTTGCTCTCAGGCATTAGCCCGTTCGATGACGCCGATAATAACGATGGCAGTGATAACGGCTGTTTGCGCGAGCGGCGGCGGCGGCGGCGGGTTGCGTCATGGGCTCGTCATGGGCGAGGGAAGTAATGGCGCCTTTTGGGTTGAGGGTTGTGGTTGGCGCGGGGTTGGGGGGAGGGGGAAATGAGGAGGGGGGTGGGAGGTTGAAAACTTTCCAAAGGATGTCTTCATCAACATCATCATTTTCATCATTAAGAGGTGGTGGTAGAGGTGGAGGTGGAGGTGGAGGTGAGGGTGGTGAAGGTGGAGGTGGAGGGAAGGAGGAAAGGGGGAGTCGGATGTCGCAATACCACTGTCATCGCCAATAAAACCACAACCATCCTCCCCATCACCACCATCATCATCACCATCGCGATCGCATCACAACCTTACTCCTTCCGACACAAAGCCCAGTTTCCTTTGACACATGTCCCAACACGAGAGAACGAAGCGGGGCAGGCGTGGCGTGGCGTGGCGTGCCGGTAGAACGTCTGTCACCTGGGTTATGTCTTTACATGAAATGATTATTTACTCTTTGTCCAGTGCCGGAGAGTGCCAGGCAGAGTGCCACGACAGACGGACTGTTTGCTCGCCGAATCATTTGAGGATCTTTTACGACGGGTCTTTATATATATATACTTATATATATATATATATATATATATATATATATATATATATATATATATATATATATATATATATATATATATATATATATATATATTTCTCTCTCTCTCGCTCTCTCTCTCTCTTTCATTTTTCTTTTTCTTTTATTATATTTATGAATTTAGCTTTTTTATTGTTAGTATTGTTGTGTCTTTTTATCTTTATTTTATTCGCGTGAGGGTGTGAAGGTAATCAAATGTTTACGACTTGTGATATATCTGTGCACATGTGAGGGCCATTACGCGACGGGGATAGTCTTTGTTGTTTTTCCGAAAGTTTAGATAAAACATTGATCGATAAAGATACAGTAGATGGAAAAGGAAATCGAAGTGACATTATGATAACCAGACCTCGCATACACACAGCTGGTTTCCCTCTTGGCTTCGGTGTCAGTATGTCGAACCATCTGCCGTAAGGGGAAATCCAGACGTCCCTCGCCCCCAGATGGTAACGCGAGGTTCCACTCACCTCACAGATGGTAACGATTCCTCATTCCTGTTGCCGCGACTAGAGACCACAGGGATCAGTGTGCACCATCTGGTAACGCTGGCCCTCCACTCCGCCAGCTGGTAACAGCCTCGCCCGACAGCCATAATCGCACATGCTTGCAATGCCCCCCTCTCTTGCAACATTCCCCGGCCGTGGCGTGTCCCACAAGTTGCCTCGGGCAGACATAGTTGCCGATGCGGTCGCCTCCTGCGTCACTGCCTCCTACTCCACCCGCCCCCCCCCCCCTCCTCCACTTCCCCGCCCCTACCCCCTCATTCCTCTCCCTCGGCCGTCACGCGCTGTTACGGTGTTTTGGCGTTACGGCTCGCGGGTGGTCGCTCGGTCGCAGATTTCCTCCGCTACGCCTGGACTGGCTTCTTCAGCTATTTCCTTTCCTTTTCCCATTGAATACGCTTTCTCCTCCTCCTCCTCCTCCGCCTCCTCTTCCTCCTCCTCCTCCTCCTCCGCTTCCTCTTCCTCCTCTTTTTCTTCCTCTTTTTTTCTCATTCCGAACCGCCCCAATCACATCTTATCCGCCACAGCCTATTACCCTTCCGTCACACCCCTCTACCGACCCTGTCACATCCTGTCACAACTCCCACCTCTCTTGTCACGCCCCCCCCCGTCTCCATCTTCTTCCCTCCTTCCTCTCTCCTTCCCCCCATCCTTCCTTCCCCCCTCCTTCACCTTCCTTCCCACCTTTTCCCCCCTCCTTCCCCCCTTCTTCCCCTCTCCTTCCCCCCTTCTTCCCCTCTCCTCCCCTCCTTCCTTCCCCCCTCCTTCCCCCCTCCTCCCCCCTCCTCCCGTCACACGCACGACCGCCGCCGCCGCGTCTCTCTCCTCGCACTCGATCTCGTCACAGCGGGATCGAAGCCGTCACGCGATCCTTCTGAAGGGATCTAACGGCACCTTCAGAGGGAGAGAGATGGAGGGAGGGATGGAGGGAGGGAGGGAGGGAGGGAGGGAGGGAGGGAGGGAGAGAGGGAGGGAGGGAGGGAGGAAGGAAGAGGGAGAGAGGGAGAGAGAGGGAGAGTTTATTTTTTGTTCATTTGGATTATTTAATGTCATTTCCTCCTGTTCATTTGTATGATTTAACTTATATTGTTGTATTTCGAAACGACGACGAAGATGGAGACGAAGACTAAGGGGAATACAAGGGAAAGGGCGTGGGGTGGGGGGTGATAAGACGGGCCGGGCCGGCCTTTCGTCACGCCCTTGCGTTGGACCCGACCGCAGCCGGCGTCTCGTCACGCGTTTATCACGAAGGGCGATCGCGTGGCTTGTAGCTGCCCGATGTTGACCCTTGTGCCCCACGGACGTCGTGACTGCTGCGGTAGACATAGTAAACAGGTTGATAAATGTGGTTAAAGGGAAGAGGAGGAAGGTGGGAGGAGGAGGGAGGTGGTGGGAAGGAAGGGGGATGGGTGGGAAAGGGGAGGACGAAGAGAATTGGGAAAAAGAAAGGAAAGAAAAATTATATGTATATATACTTGTGCATGTATGTATGTGTGAGCGTGTGTGTATTCGTCTGTATACCTCTGTGTGTTTATCTGTGTATGTGTATGTTTGTTTATTTGTTCATTTGTTTATATGTACTTGCGTGTGCCTGTATGCGGGTGCTTGTATTGTGTGTGTGCGTTTATGCATATTTATACCTGTATGTGCGCTTTCTTTTATATATTTATACATGTATGTGTGTATGCGTGTATTTGTTTGTATATGTATATATATACATATATGTGTCTGCATGTAAAGGAGTACGTATGTATTTTTTGTCTACATATACAGTACACATACAGGAACCAAAACTAGGGAGGGAAAAACCGGCCCAAAATAGAGGAAGGTTCGACGCATTTGGTTGGCGGTAAATACGGACACATGATGCAGGTGCCATTTTACCCTTAGATTATCTTATTAATTCCCATTGGAGGGAGGGGGAGAGGGGGGTGGGAGGGGAGGAGAGGGAGGGCGGGAGGGATAGGGGTAGGGATAGAAGGGGAGGCTGGCAAGGGAGGGAAGCGAGGATGGGATGGAGGGTAGGGAGATTGAGGAGGAAGGAGGGAGGTAGACAGAGAGAGATGGAAGGGAGGCAAAGGAGGGAGGGAGGGAGAGTGAGGAGGCGCAGGGAGGAGGGGCTATGGTGAGTAGGATGGAAGTATAGTGTATGGAGGGCAAGGGAGAGGACAGTTTTGAAGGGAGGGCACGGCATTGCATGGAAGGAGAGGGAGAACCAGGGAGAGATGAATGTATATGTGTGTGGGGGGGGGTGGGGGTGGGGAGGGCACGGCACTGTACATGAAGGGCAAGAGAACGAAGGGCGGAGGGGAGGAGGGAGGGATGAGGGTAGGAGGGGAGTTACAGCAGGAGGGCGAGAGAGCGAAGGAGGGTGGCGGGAGGAGGGAGGGTAGGAGGGTAAGTACGGCAGGTTGCGCGGAGGGCGAGGGTACGTGTAACAGGCGAGGAGGGAGGAACAGAAATAGGGGGAGACAGGAAGCGAAAGATGAGATTATAGGCAACACACAGGTTAGGGAGAGGATGGGGAAGGGACCGTGAGAGAGAGAGAGAGTGAGAGAGAGAGTGAGGGTGAGAGAGTGTGTGTGTGTGAAAGAGAGAGAGTGAGAGTGAGAGTGAGAGTGAGATTATGTGTGTGAGAGAGAGAGAGAGTGAGAGTGAGAGTGAGATTATGTGTGTGAAAGAGAGAGAGTGAGAGAAAGAGGAAGAGAAAGAGAGAGAGAAAGAGAGAGAGAAAGAGAAAAGAGAGAGAAAGAGAAGAGAGAAAGAGAAGAGAGAGAGGAGAGAGAAGAGAGAGAGGGAGAGAGAGAGAGAAAGAGAGAGAGAGAGAGAAAGAGAGGGAGGGGGAGGGGGAGGGGGGTCAAGAGCGAAACCGTACACCCGGCTAAAAAGACGGAATAATATCCCCAGAGGAGGAGAAAATCGAGGGGAAAAGGAGAGAAAAAGAGGGAAAGAGGAAGAGCAGAGGAGCCGAAAAGGAAAGCCGACTCGAAGGAGGAGTCAAGTGCACGGAGGAAGGGCATAAGGAGGAAAAGGAGGAAATTGAGGAAGGAGGGAGGGAAGGGGCGGAGAATGGAAGAATGAGAGGGAAGGGAAGAAGAGAGAGATAGAGAGAGAGAGAGAAAGAGAGCGAGAGAGCGAAGGGAAGAGGAGACTCCGAATAACAAGCAGCGGAAGGGGAGAAGCGCCGTCAGGTGAATAAGAGGGGTTACGATAAAAGATTAAAAAAGGGTTTGGGAAAATAAGGGGACGGGAATTGCCACCGAGTCAAAGATGGAGGGAAGCCGAAGGACAGGGAGGAGGAGGGAGGAGGAGGAGGGAGGAGGGAGAAGGAGGGAGGAGGACGGAAGGCGAAGGATAAGGAGGAGGAGGGAGGAGGAGGGCAGGAGGAGGAAGGAGGGAGGATGAGGGAAGGAGGAGGAAGGAGGAAGGAAGAAGGAGGGAGGGGGGAGGAGGAGGGAGGAAAGAGAAGAAGAAGAAGAAGAAGAAGAAGAAGGAGAATAGAGCGAGGGGAGTAGACAAAATATAGAGGACAGGGGAAGGGGAGAGAGCTGGGGAGGCGAGGTGTGAGGGGATGCATGATATACAGAGTCGGGCTGGCAGGAGGGGAGGGGAGGAGGGAGACACAGGGAGGGGAGGGGAGGGAAGGGAAGGGAAGGGAAGGGAAGGGAAGGGAAGGGAAGGGAAGGGAAGGGAAGGGGAGGGGAGGGGAAGGGAAGAGAAGAGAAGAGAAGAGAAGAGAAGAGAAGAGAAGAGAAGAGAAGAGAAGAGAAGAGAAGAGAAGAGAAGAGAGAGAGGAGAGAGAAAGAGGAAAGAGGAGAGAGAGAGAGAGAGAGAGAGAGAGAGAGAGAGAGAGAGAGAGAGAGAGAGAGAGAGGGAGAGGGAGAGAGAGAGAGAGAGAGAAGAGAGAGAGAAAGAGAGGGAGAGGAGCGAGGGGAAGTGTGGCCAGGGAGACGAAAGAGCGATGCCGGGGGCGGACGGCCATTGTGGGTAGGATTGAGGAGTATCATAAACGTGCCAGGAGGGGAAGCGAGGGGAGAGAGGCACAGGGAAGGAGAGATAAAGCAGAGAGAGAGAGAGAGAGAGAGAGAGAGAGAGAGAGAGAGAGAGAGAGAGAGAGAGAGAGAGAGAGAGAGAGAGAGAGAGAGAGAGAGAGAGAGAGAGAGAGAGAGAGAGAGAGAGTGAGAGAGAGAGGGGGGGGGGGGATAATAGAAGAAAAAAGAAAGTAGAAAAAAGGAAGATAAAGAGACAGATAAACAGAAACAGAGAAAGAAGCAGAGAAATAGAGACAGAGGGACAGAGAAAGAGGCAGACATACATATAGAGTGACAGAAAATGACAGAGAAAGGCGCAGAGAGGCAGAAACAGAGGGACAGAAACAGAGAGACAGAGACAGAGAGATAAAGACAGAAACACAGAGAGACAACCAACAGACAGACTAACCCAGACAGAAATGACCAGCGTTTTGGTGCGAGAAGTTGCCTAAATGACAAAGCGAAAGAGGAGAGCGCTGGAAATATGTTCATGGAGAGAGCAAAGGGGAACATACATACATGCATGCGTTTGCCGTTTCTATATGCATGTAGAATATGTATGCATATGTGAGTTCGGGTATGTTGGAATGTATGTGGGGGTGGGGATGGGGGGAGAGATGTGTGTGTGTGTGGGGTGGGGATGTGTGGGGGGATGTGTGTGTGTGGGGTGGGGAGGATGTGTGTGTGTGTGTGTGTGTGTGTGTGTGTGTGTGTGTGTGTGTGTGTGTGTGTGTGTGTGTGTGTGTGTGTGTGTGTGTGTGTGTGTGTGTTTGTGTGTGTGTGTGTGTATGTATGTGTGTGTGTGTACAAAAGAAAAAGCAGCTGAATTATGTTGGAAAGGGATAATGAGAAAGACAAGATAGAAGATAAACAAAGTTGTATGAAAGAAAGTCAAATTAGATAGGCCTAGATGAGATGCCGGGAAGAAGCTCGGCAGGGATGCGTGTGAAAAGCAGATCGTATTCCGGTCACAGATCGATGCGTGACTGCAATTACCACGTACTCATCCTCCCCCTCCTCTTCTCACCCCTTTGGCGCCTTCCCCTTCGCCCCTTCGACACCTTTCCTTACCCCTTTGGACGCCTCTTCACCCGTACCCCCCCCCCCCCTCTCTCTCTCTCTCTCTCTCTCTCTCTCTCTCTCTCTCTCTCTCTCTCTCTCTCTCTCTCTCTCTCTCTCTCTCTCTCTCTCTCTCTCTCTCTCTCTCTATTTCTCTCTTTCTCTCTCTATTTCTCTCTTTCTCTCTTTACGCATCCCCGTACAGTCATCTTTTATCATGTTGTTTCCTACCTTCAGAGATTACATCTCTCTCTCATATCTTTCTCTATTTTATCTCTTACTTCCAGTTGTCTGTGCCCATCTTTTATCTCCTTCCCCCCCTCTCTCTCTCTCTCTCTCTCTCTCTCTCTCTCTCTCTCTCTCTCTCTCTCTCTCTCTCTCTCTCTCTCTCTCTCTTTCTATATATATCTATATATATAGATATATATAGATATATCTATTCTCTCTCTCTCTCTCTCTCTCTCTCTCTCTCTCTCTCTCTCTCTCTCTCTCTCTCTCTCTCTCTCTCTCTCTCTATATATATATATATATATATATATATATATATATATATATATATATATATATATATGTTTATATGTTTATATATTTTTATATCTATAAATTTGTATATTTATATATTTATATATTTATATATCTTCTCTCTTTCTCCGTCTCTCTCCCCTCCTCAGGGTCTCCCTGTTCCCTTCCTTCCTTCCCTTCCTTATCCCCCTTCTCTCTCTATCTCTTTCCACGTACCTTTCCGTTTTTTCCCACCCTCTCGTTTCTCTTTCCTTCTCTCGCTCCCTCCCCCTCCATCCTGCACCCTGAGTGGTTCTCCTGCAGGTTCCGGCGTGGCTGCCCTTCTGCCCTGCCTCTTCCCCCCCCCCCCCCCCCCTCCTTCTCGGTCGCCCCGTTCCCCCTCGTCCCCACCTCCTCCTTCCTTCCCGTCTTCCTCCACGGCCCCCTCTTCCCTCCTCTCTCATCCCTTCTCCTTCCCCACTTCCTCCTCTCCCCCCTCCCTCCTCCCTCCTCCCCCTCCTGGTTTTATGGCAGCCCTCTCGCCATCGCTCTCTTTGTTTCTACCTCGCCGCAAATCTTAGCTAATGACTCACTTTCTCGCGAGTTCATGCTTTATCCTCCAGTTCGCTCCTTACTCCCTTTGCTCTTTTACCTTCTGCCTCGCCCCCTCCCCTTCTACCTCCACCTCTTTCATCTCTTCCACCTACCTCTTTCATCTCTTCCTTCGTCTCTCCATTGTATTCCTCCACTGTATCTACTGCCTACCTGCTCTTCCTCCCATCTTCTTCTCCCTCACCTCTATGTCCCTCCACCTCCTTTTCCTTCTTCAATATCCCTCACTTCCTTCCTCCCTCTTTTCAGCTTTCCTCCTCCTCCTCCTCCTCCTCCTCCTCCTCCTCCCCCTCCTCCTCCCTCCTCCTCCTCCTCCTCCTCCTCCTCCTCCTCCTCCTCCTCCTCCTCCTCCTCCTCCTCCTCCTCCTCCTCCTCCTCCTCCTCCTCCTCCTCCTCCTGTTTCTCTTCCTCCTCCTCCACGCCCCCCTCCTCTCCCCTGCCTTAGAGGAGAAGAACCCAGGCACTGTTGATGGGAAGGGAATATTACGGTTGAATTACACCTGGTCTCGGCCCGCGTTATGGGAGCCTTTGCCCCTTGCTGGTGCGGTTATTATTGCCTGCGACTCTTGCAGTCTCGCCCCCTCGCTCTGTCTCTTTCGCTCTGTGCGTCTGGCTCCCTCTCTTTCTTTCTTTCTTTCTCTCTCTCTTTCTTTCTCTTTATCTCTCTGTCTGTCTCTTTATCTCTCTGTCTGTCTCTCTCTCTCTCTCTCTCTCTCTCTCTCTCTCTCTCTCTCTCTCTCTCTCTCTCTCTCTCTCTCTCTCTCTCTCTCTCTGTCTGTCTATCGTTCCCTCTCCCTCGCCATCAAAGAGGATGGATAGTTCTGGTTAGTCTCCTGTGAGTAAGACAT
>BOPN01001460.1:74591-77091 GCA_017312705.2 Penaeus japonicus
TAAGGGCAAACCCAATAAGTAGAGGAAGGCCGTGTCGTCGCGCAGCTGTGTGTGTGTGTGTGTGTGTGTGTGTGTGTGTGAACGCGTGTGTGTGTACGTGTTTGTGTGTGTTTGTGTTACACTGCGTACAGGTTGGGCGTATATATGTTGGATACAGAAGAATGTTCTGGATATAGTAAACTGAGATGTATACAAAATTGTCCATATTCGTATAGTGACTAAAGCATGTATGTATGTGCGTATGATATGTGTCTATAGTGCATACGGGCAAGGCGTACCTATCTGCCCATATAGTGGCTACAGTGTATACAGGTCGGGCGTACTGTACAATATATACCTGGCTATTGTGTTTGGGTATAGGGCGCTGGAGGTCGGGAGAGAATTGGGTTTGGCGCGAGGTGGCTGCTGGAAAAGCGGGGTTGGAAGAACGAAAGGGCGACTATTGAATTCACGCCGTTTCTAGATCCGAAGGTAATCCTCCTCCTCCCCTCCTGTCCCCTCCCATCCCCTCCCATCCCCTCCTCCCCATCACACCACCTAGTCCTACGTCTACACCATCCTTTTCCACAGCGCGCATGCACACACACACACACACACACACACACACACACACACACACACACACACACACACACACACACACACACACACACACACACACACACACACACACACACACACATACACACACACGCAGTCCCTGAACCCCTCTCTCCCCCCACCCCCACTAGAGTCTTATCCGCGGGCGATCCCGTTCCTCGAGCGGCGGCGGCGGCGGCAATCGGCAGAGTCGTTGCGAGCGCCGGCGTGTTGACGAGGCGAGACGCGGCCGCAACTCATCCCGGTCGGACATCGCGAGCGGCATTAGCGATCGTCCGCGAGCGCGTGTGGGAGCTTTGTCGCCGCCGGGGGGTAGGGTGGGGTGGGGTCGGGAGGGGAGGGGAGTATGGCACAGGTGTTTTAGAGAGGGGAGGGAGGAGAGGAGGAAAAGAGAGAGGTAGAGGGGGAGGGAGGCGCTGTAGCAACATTATGGAAGCGGTGATGGGCGAGTACGCGCGGGTAATGGCGGATAATGCCGGGCAGCGGAGCACTTAAAAGCGAGCGTGCGGCCTCGGTAAGTGGCCACACTTCGGCCAGCGGAGATCCCAGCCACTTTGACGTGGGGGCGGCGAGAGCGCTGTCAGTTGGGAGTCAATTTCCCCCGCGCTCGGCTCCCTACAGGTGTTGATAAATTATGTAGGGGAGCAGGTTATGGGCAGGCCGCGAGGAGAACCCGGGCTCGCACACACGCAGGCTGTCACTCAGGGAGAGGTTGTCGTTACCACACGCCACCCAGACCTTCCTGGGGAGGGGGGGCGGGTCTTTCGGGAGAGAGAAGTGTGTGAGGTTGAAGGGCCCGGCGCGGCTGAGGGGACTGAAGAAGCAAAGGGAAGCAGGTGACGGGGCTGGCAAGAGGGCCTAATGGGGCCGCCTGGGCCTTATTGAAATAATGGCGCAGAAGGGACTGACAGGGCTGGGGACCCGACAAGACCTTGAAAGTGCTGACTCGGCCAAAGGGCTGCCTCGTCTGAGCGGCGACGTCGTCAGGCAGCGGCGCGGGGGAGCTCCTGCCCCGGCCTCACGTCGGGGGCGCCGCCATTACGGCCGCAAAGTGCAAGTTCCGTGCCGGCAAAAAGGACACCTGTTAACGGAGACACGTAGAGAAGCGAGCGAGAGGAAGAGAATGGCTCACACTGCCGCGTTACGATGTTTCTCTTCTTTCTCCCTCTGTTCTTTTTACTTTTTTCTCTCTCGTTCTTTTATATTTGATTTCTATTTTTCCTTCTTGTTTTGCCCCACCTCCCTCTTTACTGTTGTTTGTTGCAGCCTAGAGATCCCGGAGGCTTACAGATGGCCGGCGGAGGAATTGAAATAATGTTCACAAAAAGACTGGTTTGCATCAGTGCTTGAGAGCGGCCGGGCGAGTATTTTGCGTCGATGATGATGGTGATTTGCAAGCAAGCATCGCCGCCCGGGCTCTAAAATACGGTGGCGCATTATGTGCTACTTCCTGTTTGCTTTTGCAGCTGCATTTAGCCGCGGTAGCGCCATACAACACATGGTCGCGCGTAGGTACATCAAGCAGCGAAGTGCAGTTAGCGAGGCATGAGCGTGAAAGCGTCAATTGCAAGCAGATGGTCAGTGCGGGCGGTAGGGTGCTGCAAGCAGGTGGCTCAGGCGCTAACAAGGTTCCCTCTGTTGTCAGATGGCCAAGCAGGCAAGCAGACAGGCGCCCTTTCTGCTGGTAAGAGGCCACAACTGGCGGGCAGGTGAGAGCAGAGTGTTCACCCCGTCGGTCGGTCGGTCGGTCGGTCGGTCGGGTCGGGTCGGGTCAGGACGACGATAGAGAAACGTGCTGTTGAAACCTGCTCCTCCTAACTTCGCACGAGGTCGATGAATAGAGCCGCAGCCGCCCGAGCCACTTTAAGGTCGTATCACGGGTATATAAATGTCAAGAGTC
>BOPN01001460.1:82091-109591 GCA_017312705.2 Penaeus japonicus
GGAGGGGGTGGGGTGTCAGTGGCGCAGAGGTGGGGTCTGTTCGGCCCGGGATGATGGATAGTACGCCGCGGGAGGCCCCAGGGGCGCTGATGGCCCAGGCGGCGGCCATCGGTGCGTCGGGTCGTCATGGCACAAGGGGGCGCAGCTTGCTTGCTTGCTTGGTGGACAGGAGGACTGAAGGATAGAGGGGGGTGGCGATGGCTCGTTGCATCACATGTGGCTCTTGAATGGAGGGGGAAGAACTGTTTGCGGTTCGTGTTTGCGAACTGCTTGCGAGTACCTGTTTGTGTGTTCATGTTTACGCGTTTGCAGTGAGTGCGTGACTGAGAGTGTGTTAGGGCGTGCAAGGTTGGTGTGAGTACGTATTTGTGCTTGTGTGTTTGTGCTTATGTTTGTGTGTGTATGTAGGGAAAGAATTAATTAGTGTGCTAGTGCATATTCTTGCGTGCATGTGCAAGGTACGTGTGAGTAAGTATTTGTGTGTCTCCGTGTGTATGTAGCGAAAAAAGTGAGTTTGTGTCTACGTGCGTGCGTCTTGGCTGTCGGTGGCCGGGCGGTGCGGTGTCTTTGTGTCTTCTCGAGCGCCCGAGGCCTCCCGCACGCACAGGGAGGCCCAGGAAACCCTCACCTCGTTTTTCCTGAGCCAACTCTCGTTTGTGCGAGTTTGCGTTTTTAGCTCCACTTTTGTTCTCCTTTTTTTTAAATATTGGGGGAGGGTAGAAGGGCTGTTCGTTTGTTTTTTGTTGTTGTTTTGGCGACGGCGAGTTCACGTAAGAGAGAGAGGCCAGAGTTCTCACCAAGGCCTTTTGTTGGGGACGCTAGGATGACGGGGAGGAGGGGAGGAGGGGAGGAGGGGGAGGCTTAAAGGCGAGGAAGAAGGCTTTAATTGTAACCTGAGCGGCGACAGTGGCAGAGGAGGAGGAGGAGGAGGAGGAGGAGGAGGAGGAGGAGGAGGAGGAGGAGGAGGAGGAGGAGGAGGAGGAGGAGGAGGAGGAGGAGGAGGAGGAGGGGGAGGAGGAGGAGGAGGAGGAGGGGGAGGAAGAGGGGGAGGGGGAGGGGGAGGAGAAGGAATCGGAAAAGGAGAAAGAGTAGAAGAAAGAGAAGAAAAAATGAAACTAAAAAGGAAAAGAAGGAAGACGACGAGGAGGAAGAAGAAGAGGGAAAGGAAAGGGGGAAGAGAGGAAGGGGAGGAAAAGGAAGAGAGATGGAGAAGAAAAAGAAGAAGAAGGAGAACGAGAGGGAGGAGGTAGCAGCAGGGGAGGAGGTGTCAGTAATGGTGTTCTCGTGATCATTATGCGACGTCAGCCTCGCCTGTGCTCGCCCCTCACGCCCGCCGCCCGCGCCTCTCCTTCGTCCTCCTCTTCCTCCTCTTTTTTTTTCTTCTTTATCTTCCTCTTCTTCTCTTTCTTTTTTTTCTTATTGTTCTACTTACTAATCTCTTACTAATCGGCTATTTCCACTACCCCCCCTCCCCCTTCTCCTCCCTCCTCCTCCTCCTCCTCCTCCTTCCCTTTTTTCCTCTTCTCCCCGTCCCCCTCCCCTCCCCCTCCCCCTTCCCCTCCTCCTCCTCCTCCTCCTCCTCCTCCTCCTCCTCCTCCTCCTCCTCCTCCTCCTCCTCCTCCTCCTCCTCCTCCTCCTCCTCCTCCTCCTCCTCCTCCTCTACCTCTTCCACCACTTCCTCCTCCACCACCTCCACCTTCTCCTCCTCCTTCTTCTTCTTTCTCTTCTTCTTCTTTTTCTTCTTCTCTTCCTCCCCCTCCTCCCCCTCCCCCTCCCCCTCCCCCTCCCCCTCCTCCTCCTCCTCCTCCTCCTCCTCCTCCTCCTCCTCCTCCTCCTCCTCCCCCTCCTCCCCCCCCCCCTCCCCCTCCTCCTCCTCCTCCTCCTCTACCTCCTCCTCCTCCTCCTCCTCCTCCTCCTCCTCCTCCTCCTCCTCCTCCTCCACCTCCTCCTCCTCCTCCACCTCCTCTTCCTGCCTTGCACGCATAGTTCTCCCACCTTTCATCTCACAATAGCCTCGGCCTCGATCTCAGGATGTGCGACGAGTCTTTGTTAGGAAGCGGGTGTGCGGAGGATGTGAGACTATATCTATGCTGTATGTGAAGTTATATCTATGTGGTATGCTGTGTGTGAGGCTATATATATGCTGTATGTGAAGTTATATCTATGTGGCATGCTGTGTGTGAGGCTATATCTATGCTGTATGTGAAGTTATATCTATGTGGTATGCTGTGTGTGAGGCTATATCTATGCTGTATGTGAAGTTATCTCTGTGTGGTATGCTGTGTGTGAGGCTATATCTATGCTGTATGTGAAGTTATATCTATGTGGTATGCTGTATGTGAGGCTATAGCTATGCTGTATGCTCTATGTGAGTCTATACATACGTTATTTGCTGTATGTTAGCTTATATCTATGTTATATGCTATGTTTGAGGCTATATATATGTGGTATTTTGTATGTAAGGCGATATCTATGCTGTATGCTGTTTGTGATGTTATATCTATGTGGTATGATATATGTGAGGCTATATCTATGCTTTATGATGTATGTGAGGCTATATATATGCTGGATGCTGTATGTGAGGCTATATATATGTTGTATGCTATATGTGAGGCTATATATATGTTGTATGCTGTATGTGAGGCTACATCTATGTGTATGTTGTATGTAATCCGTTTTAATGGTTGCTATCCACACTTCGATGTATGTGTGTGTTTGTTTGTGCATGTGTGTTCCCGGGGATTTTTTCTTCTTCATTTTACGGCTCTTGATTTCCAGCCATGCATAAATCCTTGGTGGATAAAGTAAATGGTATATGACATGGGGTTAATTTCCCGGGATCTGTTCCGTGTTGCTAGGTTGTTGCAGACTGACCAAACTCTGGTAATCTGTCTCTCGCCCTCTCCCCTCTCTCTCTCTCCTTTCGCCTCTTTTCCCACTCCTCTCTTTCTCCCCAATTCTCCTTCTCCTTCCTTTTCTCTTCCTACTCTCCCCTTCCTTCTTTCTTCTTTTCACCCCCGTCTTCCCTGTCCTCTTTTTCTCTCTCCTTTATTTCCTCTTTCCGCTTTCCTCTTCTCTTTTCCCACTCTCTTTCTCCCCTCTTCACTCTTCCCACTCCCCGTCTCTCTCTTCCTTCTTCTCACTCCCCCTTTCTCTTCCTCGTCCCATCTCCTCGCTTTCAGCCCTTTCACCTCCCCCCCCCCTCTCTCTCTCTGGCGACTCTCTATCTCCCCACCTATCGACACTCTCCATCTTCCTCCCATTTTCCCCACCTCTCTCTCTCTCCTTCCCCATTTCTCTCTCCCTCACCTCTCCCTCTCTCCCCTTTCCCCCCCTAACCCCCTCTTTCTACCCCTTCCCCCTCCCTCTCCCCCCCCCCCCCACACACACACTAGTCCCCGCATTAATGGTCGGGATTCTAACCTCTCTCTCCCTCTCCCTCCCTACAGGTAAGGAAGCCCCCACCCCCCACCCCACCCCGGCGTGCAGGCGCGTCAACAGTATTAGGTGGCAGGTGCGGAGGGCTCGCGCAGGATCAAGGTGAAACGACACAGCGGCGCCCTCGACGGAGGAGGTTTGCCACCGTGGGTGTGGGAGTGAGTGAGTGAGTGAGTGAGTGAGTGAGTGAATGAGTGAGTGAGTGAGTGAGTGAGTGAGTGAGTGAGTGAGTGAGTGAGGGAGGGAGGGAGGGAGGGAGGGAGGGAGGGTGGATGGGTTGAGCATAGAGAAGCTTAGACGAAGAGAAACGGAGGAAGGGAAGGAAGGAAGAAGGATGTGGAGGATGGTGAAGGAAGGAGAGAAGAGGGAGAATGGAGACTGAGAGGAAGTGGAGGAAGAGTGGGAAAAACAGGGAGGGAGGAAGAGGGAAGAATGAGGGAAGAAAAGAGGAAAGGAAAGGGGTAGAAGAGAAGGAGGAGAAGAGGGAGGAGAGGAGAGGGAAACCGAGGAACAAGGCTTGAGGTGCGGCGTAAGGAGGGAGAGGAACAAAAAGAGGAAAAAGAAAAAAAAAATATATAGAAGTTCAGCAAGAAGGAGGTTGAGGAGGAAGGGAGAAAGAATTGGGAGACGGAATGGAACAGGGTGGGGGTGGGGATGGGGGGTAAAGAGGAAGTGAGAACGGAGGAACGGGAGAGGAGAGATGGCACCTGCCAGTGGAAGCCCCGGGAGGACTTTGAAGCCGCTGCTGCCTCTCCCTCCTTCCTTCCCTCTCTTCCCTTCCTTCCTTCCCTTCCATTCCTCCCCTCCATCTTCTCCCTTCTCCCTCCTCCCTCCTCCCTCCTCCCTCCTCCCTCCTCCCTCCTCCCCTCCCCTCCCCTCCCCCTCACTATCACCCATGCCAAGTGTTCGCAACGTAATGGCCCAGAGAAACCGAAAGCTAGAGAGCGAGAGAGCAAGAGAGTGAGAGAGTGAGAGAGTGAGAGAGTGAGAGAATGAGAGAATGAGAGAATGAGAGAGTAAGAGAGTAAGAGAGAGAGAGAGAGAGAGAGAGAGAGAGAGAGAGAGAGAGAGAGAGAGAGAGAGAGAGAGAGAGAGAGAGAGAGAGGAAGCGATAGCAAGTGAGAGAGAGAGAGAGAGAGACAAGGCGGGGCGGACGTCGGCGTAAAGCCCGAATCTGGTGAATAATGACGCATGGTTGATGTTGCAGGTTGCAGGTGTTGCGGGAAAAGGGAAGGGCAGAGAGGGAGGGAGGTGGATGGATGGTGGGAAGGAGGGAGGAAAGGAGAGATGGAGGGAGGGACGGAGGGAGGGAGCGAGGGAGGGGGGTGGATGGATGGTGGGAAGGAGGGAGGGACGGGGGGAGGGAGGAAGAGTAAGAGGGAGGAAAGAAAGGAGGGAGGGTTAAATGAAGGGTGAGAAGGAAGGAAGAAAGAGGAATGCAGGGAGGGAGTATGAGAGGGAGGGAAGAAAGTCGTGGTGGTGAGAAGGAATGAGGGAGGGAAAGGGAGGAACGGTGAGAAGGACTGAGAGAGGGAAAGGGAGGAATGGAGAGACAGAGGGAGGAAGGGAGGGAGAGAAGTCGAAAGGGAAAGACAGAGGGAGGAAGGGCGGACGGCATTCCGTTGTCTCGAGCGATTAGAATCTTGCGTCTCGCGCTGAGAAGTGGCGGCGCTCGGCAGGCGTGTAGGACCCCCGGGTGACAACGCCAAGGATCTCCTCGGGAAGGATAGGATCTCTTGCGGCGATGGGTCACTTCCCCCGGGGATGGTGGTGGTGGGGGGGGGCTTGCTTACATCACCCGGGGTATTTGAGGTCTAATGACACGAGAGGATGAGGGAGAGGGAGAGGAAGAGGGAGAGGGAGAGGGAGAGGGAGAGGGAGAGGGAGAGGGAGAGGGAGAGGGAGAGGGAGAGAGAGAGAGAGAAGGAGAAGTAGAAGGAGAGAGAGAGAGAGAGAGAGAGAGAGAGAGAGAGAGAGAGAGAGAGAGAGAGAGAGAGAGAGAGAGAGAGAGAGAGAGAGAGAGAGAGAGAGAGAGACAAAGGGAAAGAGGTTGGGGAGGGTAGTATGTGATGAGATCAGATCCTTCTACCCTCCCCCTCCCCATCCACCCTCCCCTCCCTCGCAACCTCCCCCTCCCCCTCCCCCCATGGCTTCACACATGGAGTATGCAGGATCGCCAGAACGTGTGGCATGTACATTCCCCGAATACGCGCGTGTGTAATGAGAGTGTGTAGTGTGTAGTGCGCAGGGTACTCCCCCCTCCTCTCCCCTCTCCCCTCTCCCCCTACCCCCCTCGTTCGAAATGGACGGGAACCACAAAAAAGAAGCAAGGCATGGTAACCGCTGGCATTGTGGCGCAGCTGTGGTGACAGCTTTACTTTTCATTAACAGTGCTTTGTGCTGCCTGCCTGCGAGATGTACCGCTCCCATGTGTTGCGGACGCCTGCTGCTCGCCTCGCCCTGCTGCCACCATTAGCCTGCTGCCAACGTGCCACCTTTACAGTACTGCCACTAGTAATCTGCTGCCGACATGCCACTTGTAAGCTACTGCCACCAGTAACCTGCTGCCACTTTAACACCGTTACCAATAATAACCATCTGCCAACATACCACCCTGATACCGTTATCAATAATAACCCCCTGTCTATGTGCGATTCTGACACCACTATCATCAATAACCTGCTGCCAACATGCCTCCTTCACCACTCTGCTACCATTCCTCTGTCGCTGCGATTACTCTGCTGTCAACCTGTCCCCTTTACCCTCTGCCACCATTACCGTGTTGTCAAACACTTCATGTTGACATACCTACTTATTACGTTCATACATGCAGCCATACGGTGCGTACATGTGTATGTACTTACAAGTGTGTATATACATCCTTAAAAAGAAGCAAACAAAAAGAATGACAGACAGATTGACTGAGTGACTGGCAGACAGACAAAGGCGCGCGCGCGCGCACACACACACACACACACACACACACACACACACACACACACACACACACACACACACACACACACACACACACACACACACACACACACACACACACATATATATCCCACCCTCCCCGGCTCCCCCTCCCCCTCCCTTTCCCCCATCCCACACCCTACCCCCCATGGCCTCGACCCAACGAGCGTGAGGTGGAACCAGGTGAAAGCAGGTCCCTCCGGGTTGTAAGTGCAGGACCAGCTGGCGAGGCAGGTGGCAAAGAGGTGGTCGCGTGGGTCGGGGGAAGGTGGGGTGGGGGGCATGGGGGATATTGGGGAAGGAAAGGAGGCAAAGGAAAGAGGAGAGGATGGATCAGGGGGGAGGGAAGGGAAGGGGGAGGAGAGGAGAGTCAGAGAGGAGGGAATATTAGGGAAGGTGAAAGGGGAAGGGGGGGGGGGGGGGAAGGGGACAGTAAGGGGTAAGAGGAAGGGGCTAGGATTCTGTTTGGAGAGAGAGGGAGAGAGAGAGAGAGAGAGAGAGAGAGAGAGAGAGAGAGAGAGAGAGAGAGAGAGAGAGAGAGAGAGAGAGAGAGAGAGAGAGAGAGAGAGTTGGGGGGGGTAGAGAGGGAGAGAATGAGGGAGGGAAGGAATGAGGAACGAAGAGAGGGAGGGAGGCAGAGAATGAGGGACGGAGGGAGGGACGGAGGGAGGGAAGGAGAAAGGGGTTGATGGACAGCGAAGCGAGATAACAGAGGCAGAGGACGAGTAATAGAGGCGTGCGTGAGGGATAAAGGGCGTGCGCGGAGGAGGGGGGGAGGGTGAAGAGGGAGTGAGAGAGGGAGGCGGAGGAAGGGGAGGGGGAGGGAGTGGAGGAGCAGGGGAGGGAGACGGTAACCTGTTGTTTGTGGTGACTGAGCCGCGCGTTAAGTAGAGGTAGGGGGGAGGGGAGGGGAGGGGCGTGGGGGCGTGGGGCGGGCGTGGGGAGGGCCTATTGTTGCCATCCACCATAATGGGCGCCGGAGAGTGAGTGGGTGAGCCGGATGGGGCGTGAGTGTGACGCCGGATGGGCTCAGGGAAGCGGCCAGGGCGGCGACAGGGTGGGCGGGACAGAGTGGGAGTTAAGGGTGAAGTGTGTTTCCGCGGAGGGCGCTAAGGCGTTTAGGGAAGCCGTTTAGCGTCGTAGGAGGACGCGGGTGGGTGGGTGGGTGGGTGGGAGGGGGGTAGGGGGAAGGGAAGGGCCGGTGGAAGTGCTCGCATGACGGTCATAGGATGAAGGAGGATGACACGGTGAGAACAAAGACCCGAAGGAGAGGTGCGAAGGGTGAGGGGGGAGAGTCATCAGTGTGACTGACTAAGACTCGCTCATGGGTTGGCCAGCCACCGTAACGAGAGGCGGTGCTTAGTGTGACAGGAGTCGTTTGGGAAGCTAAGGTCACCGTATCAAGAGGCAGCAGTGCTTAGTGTGACATGATTGTTCGGGAAGCTAAGGTCAGTGAGTGCTTTGTGCGGCATGATGGGCCGTTTAGAAGTGGCTTGAATCACTGTAATAAGCGCCAGTTCGGGCAGGGCGGAAGTAGAACTCCGCATTCAGGCGCAGTTCGCACGGCGGCGCCAATGGAAGCGGGGAGGGGGGGGGGAGAAAGCTCACAGTGGGGGGGGGAGGCGGCGGCTTGGAAGGGCATGCAATCTGATAAGGAGCTTTAGTTTCCTTGGATAAATCGATTGATAGACTGATATATTGTAGAGGTAGATAGGTTGATGGATAGATGGACAGACAGACAGATAGATAGATAGATAGATAGATAGACAGATAGTTGGATAGATAGATAGATAAAAAAGAGATAGATAAATAGATAGATAAATAAATAGTGGAAAGAGAGAGAGAGATAGAGAGAAAGAGAAAAAGAAAGAGAGAGAGATGAGGAGAAAAAGTGGGACCTTAGAAGAAGATATAAGGGCGAGGGTCGTGGGCGGGGCGGAGAGACCAGCACGCAGAGGGTGTGGCGTGGGTGGCGTCATCGGGTGAATCTGGGGCGAGGGAATGGGAGGGTGGAGGAGAATTAAGAAGGAAGAGATGAGGAGTAGGAGGAGGAAGAGTAATCAGAGTAGGAACAAGAAAAGGAAAAGGAAGAGAAGAAGTAGAAGAAGGCGCGGGCAGACTGCGAGTGACGTGTGAGGTATGTGGCGCGAGGGCGGCGGGAGAGGGCGGGCGGACGGGCGGGCGGGCGGGTGGGTGGGGAGGCAGGTGCACACGACGGATAAAGGCGTGTTGTGTGTGGCGCTGTGTTGTTTGTAAGGGTGGAGCTGAAGGGAGGTGATGGGGGGAGGGAGAAGGAGAGGGGGAGGGAGGAGGGAGGGAGGGATGGTAGGGGTTGGAGGAAGGACGAAGAAGGGAGGGGAAAGGGAGGGAACGAGGAGTGGAGGAGGGGAGTAGGAAAGGAGGTAAGAGAGGGGTGAAGGAGAAGGGGGTAGGGAGAGAGGGGGGGGGACATGAAGCCCGCCCGCACTGCTTACGAGGGTGCAGCTGCCAGGGCTTATGGCCTTATGCTAATCATCTGACTCTACTTACAAGTTGTGGTATAGATCAAACAAGCAGCGAACGGCTGGTGTGTTCGTGTGTATGTGTGTGTGTTCGTGTGTGTGTGTGTGTGTGTGTGTGTGTGTGTGTGTGTGTGTGTGCGTGCGTGCGTGCGTGCGTGCGTGCGTGCGTGCATACGTGCGTGCGTTTGTCTATTATTGTCTCTCAGACTGAGTATGCATGTGAGCGTGTGCATGCTTCCGTGCGTGTAAGCCTAAGTATGTGCTAGTGTGCGTGCGTGGGCGGAGGCGCAAGCGTGCAGCTGATCAGGCGGGGCGGCGAGGACTGCACGCACGCCCGCCGCGGCTCGGTGACGGATGGGCGCGAGTCGTGACCGCGGGGCTAATTCCATCCATCATTAATAAGCCTCGAAAGACGAGCCGCGCGTAGCTCGGATGACCGCTGTAGCGCCGGGTCGCTCCGACCTGCCGCTGCGGGGGTTGCGGAGGGAGGGGGCTTGGGTGCGGGGGAGGGGGCTGGGGCGCAGGGAGGGGGCTGGGCCGCAGGGAGGGGGTTGGGGCGCGGGGGAAGGGAGGAGAGAATGCGCTGAAAGATGTGGATCGCCGCTCCTGAGGGCTCTCCACCTCTTTCCTTTCCTCACCCTTCTTTTTCGCCTGATTCTCTTCTTCCGCCTCTTCGTCCTTCCACTTCCTTCACATTCCTCATGTCCAGGTCCCCAGCTCGCATTCCTTCATATCCGTTTCTCCTCCTCCACTTCCCCCCCCCCCTCTATTTCAGCCTTCTCTTCCTCCTCCACCTTCTCTTTTATCCCTGGACATCTACCTCCACTTCCTTCCCCTCGCAGCGCCTCCCTTCCGCGACGGTGACCCCCCCCCCCACACACACACCCCAACCACCTGACATAGCCCCAATCCGAACTCTATCACAACCTTTCCACTACGCAAGAATGATAAATTAATAAATAACGAAAAAAAAAAAAAAAACGAAACAAACATACAAGAAAAAAAAACACCAATAAACAAAAATAAACAGAAAGGAAAAGTGGTTCGGAATCAGTGACGCATCGAATGCAGATTTTAGTATTTGAGTATATCATCACAAGTGTCCACAAGTTTGTCATGCATAAAGATTGGACGAGAGCGATGTGAATTAAACACTACGCGTGGGAGGATGAAGAGCGTGTCTTTCTATCTGCTGCTCTGTCTGTGTATCAATCTACATAGTTATATCTATTTGGTCAGATTTAAAAACGCATGCAAATTAGAGTTTCTGCAAACAAAACACAGAGGAGTTTAATGAAAGGCTCCTTGACAGTCAAATGAGAAACCCAAAAAAGAAGAAGTCGGAGTAGGTTCGCATTAGGGCGGCCGAGTCGAGCGGCGAGGCAAACCCCGCGCTCCGGTGCGAGGCACGTGAGCCGAGTACATAAATCGACAAAGCATTTAAGCCGAGAAGTATGGCGAGGTCAGATTGCAGCGGCGGAACGTGAAAGGTGCGAGCAAGTTCCCGCCGCGTCTCACGGAGCGCGGGTCGAAGAGGCGAAGCGCGGTTCGAGCGGCAGCGGTTCGGAGCTTCCCGAAACCCGGGTATCGGCGTTGCAATCGGTGCCGGCCGCTGCGTCGTTGCAGGCTTGTTGCTTTTTAAGTAGTGGCGTAGGAGGGGCGAATGAGATCGACCGATCATTCTCCGGCCGTCCTGTTGCCCGCTCCTCATCAGTCACCGCGCGGGAAACGATCGATGTCCGTGCTGTTTTCTGCGCTCGGGTTCCGGTTCGGCAAGGAGGGGCTCGAGACACGAGGCAGTACGGGCGTATCCGGACTGTTGCTGTCAGCGTCAGCGGAGCAGACAACCTCGACGGCAAAGTGGCCAGTGGCAGCTCTCTGCGCTCCACTTGTCTCGCCGGTGTCGGGTGCTTGCCATGTGGTGGAAGCGCTCCTTCGTCCACTCTCCCCACTCCACTGTGCCATGTGGTGGAAGCGCTCCTTCGTCCACTCTCCCCACTCCACTGTGCCCGCCTCCATCATCGATATAGCCTCATCCTGTACAAACCTTGCTATCATTTTGTAATGGCCGTATCATTTTGTACTTTAATAATGACACTGTACATTCGTTCAGCCCTTTCATTATTATTATTTTTTTTTATCAAGCGTTTTTTTCGCTCTCTCTCTTAGTTGTAATGTGACTTCCCACACGCGATGCCCGGGGTGTGTACGCTCAATGCAGCGGATGTGGGCTCTCGCACGTAACACACGACCATTGTTTATTGGCATTTGTTTAGCGAGTTTCACTGCCCTTTGGAGCCGAAGTATTGGCAAAGGCACAGTCCTATGTTTGAAGGATTGGAAAAGCTTAGGGTTTTAATCTTGGACACTTAGGTATTACGGCACAGGGAAGAAACAAATCTGACTCCTTCCCAAACACATGTCCGAATTTGTTCCAAATTAAAAAAAATGGAACTTTGAAGATAACTCCAGTGGCACCATCTCCCGTGGATGTCAAGAAGGCTATGGTGAATATTGTGACTCTCCTCCTCCTCCTCCTCTGCCGCCGCTGCCGCCGCCTGTTATGGTGTTCGCCGCCGCCTCTCGGATGTGGCTTCTGATCCCTTATTAATTGCACGCAGCCTCGTCCTCTTGGTGCCCTCGCCTCTTGCCGCCGCTCCTCCTCTTTGTTGCACAGCTTGTTGCCCTTGTCTTTTGTTACGTGTCTTTCATAGGTTGGTTGATTTGTCTGCCGTAGCTTGGTTGCGGTTGTTTATTATATTCCTTCTTCCGATCTTTTTATTATTGTTTTCATATGCCTGCTCTCTTTTATCTCCTTATTTTTTTCATGTCCTTCTTTTGATTGTTTTTTTTTATTCTACCCTTTAACGATTTAAAGTATTTAAGTATTCATTAAGTATTCATTCATCTTTTCCTTTGTCTTGAAGAGGGAACGTATTCCTCGATCGATCACCAATTCCTTCGATACGCCCCCCCCAAAACTTCCTTAACCAACGTCACCTTTGCGTCTAAGAACAAAATTTCTCTTGCGAAAACGATTGATTTTACTTACATTCTAGGCTTCGTATTTATGCGTTAGATCACTCGACCGGAAGTGAAAACAAGAGAGAAAGAAGGAAAACAGTTTTTTTTTTTTTTTTTTTTTTTTTTTTTTTTTTTTTTTTTTTTTTTTTTTTGAAAAAAGAATGCATGTGAATTGGGTCGTGGGCCAGTGCCTGTTCGAGCTTGATTAGTTATGGTTATGAGGGGGGATGGGGAGGGAGAGGGGGAAGGGATGGGGTTGGGGGGAGTCATTATGTAGCGACCCAAAGTGGCTCTGGCAGGGAGTGCTGGAGGGGAGGGGGGTGAAGGGGTCATTTTCAACGGGGTCATTTGGAGGAGAGCCAGGGCAGCGGGGGTCACCAAAAGCACTCAGTGTGTACAGCGGGAGCGAGAGCATGAACAGGGGAGGATTGGGTGGGGGTGGGGGGAGGCTAAAGCATACGGATCGTACAGCAGGGGCAAGAGCAGGAGTAGTAGCAGGGGGCGTAAAGTAGGGAAGGGGTGGGAAAAGAGGGAGGGGATGGGGGCTCAGTTCTCCCAGTGGGGGGTCGGTCACTTGCGGGAGGCCCGACAGCAGCTAGCACGGGGGTCAGAATCGTGGCTGAGCATTTAGGTGCGGCGGCGGGGGTGGGGGTGGGGTAGAGCAGGGGGTCTTTGGGGAGGTCGGGGGCACGTGAGGGGAGGGGCACAGCTGGTTCAAGGGGGTGAGGGAGGGGGGAAGGCGAGGGGGAGACAGATGGTGCTCTTCCTCTGGCGTCATGCGTGGGGCTCGAGGTTCCCCTTTACTATTAATCACGGCTGATGGTCTGCTAAATCATCGCCGATGCAATTGAACGAGCAACAGCTGTTTGAGCGACGTGTCGGTGGCACAGCGCGCTGTCACAGCAAAGGCACATGCGCACACTAGGCGCGTTGACATACAAAGATAACGCGTAAACAAACAAACAAAAAACGTATATGGATGCATATACCAACCACCCTTCAACAGAAATACTACCGTTTATGCAAACACAAAGAGGGAACATGTGTCCACAGTCACACATATCCAAACACAGAACGCGATGTAAACACGCAGCCGAATTCGAAACAGCCGCCTACACCAAACACAAACAAACACCCACTAAAAAAACAAAAACAGAAAAAAACACCGGCAGACAACCACACACATTCACAGGAGGAGACCCAACCCTACCAGACTCTCGCTTGACCCTCTACCATAATGGGCGCGGGAGGGAGAGGGAAAGAGGGGGCGGGAGGGAGAGAGAGAGAGAGATGCATAAACAGAATGAGTTTTCGATAACTTATGACACCAGCTTAATGTCTGGGGGACCGCGGGCACAAACACCCGGCCGGGATTAATTTAAATAGCAAATAGCGATATGGCAGGACATCGGCACACATGCCTGTATAGAGTGAGAGAGGCGCGGTGCCGCCAGGGGAGCGAGGGCAGGAAGGGGGTCGTCCTTCGGCGATAAAGGCCTCCTAAAACCCCCGGAAAATAGGTCACAGGTGGCGAGGGGTCGTGGGAAGGAGGGTCGTGCTAGGGGAGGGCAGGTGGCGGTGGAAGGAACTTGGAAATATGGATGAATAGGGTCGTTAGGCGTGTGCAGGTACAGACCGTGGTCTTTGTGAAAAAGTTTTAGTGGCTGGGTTGATGTTGGTTGGACTTGTATTCATGTGACCATAGGATGACGCGCGAGCAGTGGCGCAAGTGAGAATGAAGGAAGAAAGGGAAGCGATCGGAGAACAAGGAGAGGGAAAGATAACAAAGAGAGAGAGAGGAGGAGGTTGGGGGAAGAATGGGAGAGGTAGAAAGATAGGGCTTATAGACGACGGATCGAGAAGACAAGGGATATAGCAATGAAGAAATTGAGAGAGAGAGAGAGAGAGAGAGAGAGAGAGAGAGAGAGAGAGAGAGAGAGAGAGAGAGAGAGAGAGAGAGAGAGAGAGAGAGAGAGAGAGAGAGAGAGAGAGCGAGAGAGCGAGAGAGAGAGAAAGCGAGAACGAGGCGGTGTTGTAGGGAGGTCGACAGCGTTCTGGTGACGGCGATTTGCTCAGGGATTAGCGGTGTTTGTGGTATGGGAACAACGCAGCCACCATCACCGCTATCAGCTGCGGAGGTGATGTGTGGACGAGAGTTCGGGTCGCGAAGGGAGAAAGGGATAGAGTGAGAGGGAGAGGGAGAGGAAGAGGGAGGTAGAGGGAGAGAGGGAAAGGGAGAGGGGGAGAGTAAGAGGGAGGTAGAGGGGGAGAAGGAGAGGGAGGTAGAGGGGGAGAGGGAGAGGGAGAGGGAAAGGGAAAAGGAAAGGGAGAGGAAGGGGGAAAGGGAGTGAGAAAGAAAGGGAGAGAGGGTGATGGTGAGAAAGAAGGAGTGGGAGAAGTGGAGGGAAAGAGAAAGGGAGAAAGATAGGGATTAGAAAGAGAGAGAGAGAAGAGAAGAGAAGAGAAAGAAACTGAGAGTCTCGAAAAACAAGATCGACACAAGCGAAAGTCGTAGAGAAAGTGAGCGAGCGAGTGAGCGACAGAGTGAGAGTGAGTGAGAGGCAAGAGCAAGAGCGAGGCGCCCCTGTGTGTGTGTATGTGTGTGTGCGTGTGTGTGTGTACCCTTTGCCGCCGGGCCGCAGTCGCGTTGCTATTTTATATTAGCGGCACCCGGACTCTGTAATGCTCGAGTAAATATTGATGGCGGAAGGTTTACACCGCTTCCAGGTGGTGGGAGTTGGCGGCCGCGGTAATGTGATATAGTAAGGCTCTTGTACTTCTCCTCTGTGTTGCAGGCTTTGCGCTCGGCTCGGCCAGATGTTGCAAGAGCGGGAGGCAATGAAGGATGGCCTTTTTGCTTTCTTTTTTTCCTCCCATGCGCGTTTTTTTCGAATGCGTTTGCTTGTGTATTAATCGGTCGAGTACCTATTTATTTTGTATGATTTTCGTTGTGGTTTACGCTTGTTGTTGAGGCCTAAATAGACTGTCTATCTGTTATTTTTAGACTATTGTCCACTGTGATTGACGCATATCTTCGAAGTTGAACAGACCAGCGGCGTTTATGAGCAGATGTCGAGAAAGGAAAAAAAAACAGCACAGAGATTGCCTCTCTTGGGATACAGCGTGGATAAATAGCCTGGATATGGATTAAACGGGATAAGAGGCGGCGGACGGCGAGTGGCAGGTGACGAGGAGGGATGGATTAGTGTGGTTGTGTTAAGCTTTTAACGATTGTGGTGCTGGTAATGGTAACTTTAAGAGGACGGGAGAGCGCGACCGGTATTAGCGCGGGCGAGAGGATGGTGACAGCACCAGGTCACAATGGCCGAGTGTGCAGTTGAAGCTGATATTTATTTTTGTTCGGCGATGCATAGTTTTAGGGCGTTGAGCATTTTTAACATGATTAACATAAACACCGACCGCCCCGCTGTTCACAGGCGTTGATATCCCGTTGCTAATGAAATTAACAACTGCGGTGCGAACAATGGATTCTCACATCGCCACGTCTCGCCCGCACTGTGATGATAACCAGAAGTGCAAGCAAGTTATCTTCACAGTGGGAGGATGTTGTTCTCCGTTGGAACGTGGCAGCTGGTCCGGTCGCCCTCACACCCTTTACGCCAGCGGGACAAACATCCCCCCTCCTCCCCCCTTTCTGCCCGGGGTCTGTGAATGTGCCCCCCCCCCTTTTATTCCTTCCCACTCACACTCCCCTGGCCGATACTTATTCCTTTCTCTCTCTCTCTCTCTCTCTCTCTCTCTCTCTCTCTCTCTCTCTCTCTCTCTCTCTCTCTCTCTCTCTCTCTCTCTCTCTCTCTCACTCTCTCACTCTCTCTCTCCCTATCTCCTCTCCCTCTCTCTCTTTTCCTCTCTCCTCTCCTCTCCCCCCCTCTTCCTCCGCTCTCCCCGCTCTCCTGATCTGTCCGACCCTTGCCCCTCCGCCGGTCGAGTGGCTGCTGTGGTCCCTTCCCCTCGAGGTGGATGTACTCACCGGCCGGACAAAACGTCTTCCATAAAACTTTATTTGTTTTGAGTGAGGGAGAGAGAGAAAAAAAGAAGTAAAGAGCGCGAAGAAGAAAAAAAATGATGGAGAAAAAACGCAAGGCACCTATATACTGTATATATATATTTTTTCAAAGTCTGTCGTCGAGATAAGCTGCGGTGTTTGGGACTCGGTTTTTTTGTGGACAGGGAAATATATACACATGTTTCCCCGTGTCCCACGCGACCAAAATGTCAGCTTAAATACAGTAACTTCAAGAAGGTGGTACCGGTTTTAAGATCAACGGCTGGGAGCAGCGTTCATTCTAAGCTGCTTACACTAGTACAGAGCCATCCAACAGATGTCTGCGAGGCGAGGGGGAGAATTTGTAAGAAAGAGGAAGTGGAAGAGGGGTAAAGAGAAGGGGGGAATTTGCAAGGAAAAGGAAGGGGGGAGGGAGAAGGAGATGGGAAGGGAGATGAGGAACAAGAGCAAGACCGAGAACGAGAACGAGAGCGAGAACGAGAACGAGAACGAGAACGAGAACGAGAACGAGAACGAGAACGAGGACGAGGACGAGAACGAGAACGAGGACGAGAGAGAGAGAGAGAGAGAGAGAGAGAGAGAGAGAGAGAGAGAGAGAGAGAGAGTTGTGCACAAGGTGTGTCCCCTACACCCCCCAACCCCCCTGCCCCTCGCCTTAAATTCTGTTACTGATTACCGCGAAGACGACGGCGTCCCAAACCGGACGGAGAAGCGAATGCTGCTCTAATCGGCGTCATTAAACCGCGACGTAAAGCTCCCAAGCGTCGGGCAAAACTGCAGCGGCATCCTATTAAAAGGATCCGTCCCGAGCGCCGTAAATCAGGGCCGACTTCCCTCCCGTCGCGGCGAGTTGGCAGGAGAGACGGGCGGGTGGGGCGGGTGGGGGCCCCGGCTGGGGGTGGGCGGGGCGGCGTCCCTCCTCGAGTGAGACACTTAAGACGGGTCATTTATCTCGGCCACGACAACACGAGGACGGCCATCCAGCGGGCGGGCGGGCGGGCGGTCGGGCGAGGGAGCGGTCGGGCGAGGCTGAGGCAACGACATCACCCAGGCGTCCCGGCCCGTATCTCGTGCTGATTGATGCTCTATGGCACCTCCGTGGGCGGGGAGGGGAGGGGAGGGGGAGGGGGCGGGAGCGAACGGGGAGGCACTTACACGTACGGGCACTCTCGTTCGCTTGATCTCTCTCTCTCTCTCTCTCTCTCTCTCTCTCTCTCTCTCTCTCTCTCTCTCTCTCTCTCTCTCTCTCTCTCTTTCTCTTTCTCTTTCTCTTTCTCTTTCTCCCTTTCTCCCTTTCTCTTCTCCCTTCCCCCCTCCCAGACCCCCGAATCCCCCCCTGGCCTGCTCCTCACTCACACACTCTGCGCGCTTCTCCCCCTCCTCCCTCCTCCTCCTCCTCCTCCCCCTCCCCACAATCCATCCGCCAACCTCTCTCTTTTTTTTCTTTTTCCTTTTTTTACCACAGACCCCGATCTGGGCCCTCTCCTCCCCATCCCTCCCTTCCGCCCCTCTACCCCGCCTCTCCCGCCTCTCCCCGCGCCACCCCCTCCCCTGGGGCGGTGCGGGTGGCGGTGGCGGCGGCGGCGGCGGCGGTGGTGGTGGTGTGGCTGCGCTGGCTGGGAGGCAAGACAGTAATGAGCCATGACTTAATTATGGGCGCGGGCAGGCAACTGGGCGCGGGTTGGACGGGGACGGTGGGCGGGAGGAAGGGAGGGAGAGAGGGATGGATGGAGGGGAGGAGAGAGGGAGGGAGGAAGGGAGAAAGGGAGGGAGGGAGGTAGGGAGGGAGGAGGGGAGGAGGGGGGAGGAGGAGGAGGGGGGAAGGGGGAGGAGGAGGGGGAGGGGGAGGGGCAGGAAGAAGAAGAAGAAGGAGAAAGAGGAGGAAGAGAAGGAAAGGGAAGGGAAAGGAAGGGCCAGGGGGCAGGAGGGAGGGCAGGGAGGGTTATGGCCGAATTGATGGGGCCACTCACACTCCCCGGCCACGGTTCTCTCACGCCGAGGGCCACTCACATCAGACGAGCACCTCATTGCCTCATTGCCTCACCCGGCCCGCCCCGCTGCCGCTCCTCTTCTCATGCCCTCACTCCTCGCGCCACAGAACCCCCTCATTCTCCCATCTTCCTAAGGCCACAGGAGCCAATCACACCCTCCTCCGCCCTCCAATACCTGAATCCAAGCCTCACCCCCCCCCCCCCACCCCTCAAAAGCACCACCTAAATCCAATCGTTTTTCCACCTAGCTTGCAGGAGTCAATCAATCCCCCTCAGGAGATAATCAATCTCCTCCCCGAGAGCGGGTTCGGATTCGCCAGTCGCGCTCCCGAGATCGCCCTTGTTCATTATCCCCCTCTCCCTCCCCTCCCCTTCCCTTCCCTCTCCTTCTCCTTCTCCCCCTTAGTCCTTTTTCCCTCCCAAAAGGTAATCGTTCCTCCCTCCCTCCCTACCACTCCCATTTAAGAAAGAAAGAAAAAGAAAAAAAGAAAGAAAGCAGGAAAAAATAATTTAAAAAATACATATATTTATTCTCCTTCCCATAGAGAAAGAAGAAGCATGAAAGTCCCTCATTCTCACAGAAACAAACCATTCCCCCAACCCACTTACAGAAGGCAGAAGCTAATCGTTCTCCTTTTTACAGGTCCCAGAAGCTAATACTATCCCCTTCACCCCCTCCCTCCCCGACCACCAGCCCCCCCTCCCCCTCCCCACATGAGCTAAAGCCAGACGCGCCAACCGCAGTCCTTTAACACAGGATCATTTACATATATAAAAAAGTGGTAGATAAAAAAAAATGATGATAATAATAATACCGTGAAAGGGAAAAAGGGGAAGAGAGAGATTTGCAAAACGTGATGATGATCGTCGTGACACCGGCGACGACACCACGACGGAGAGCAAGGCGATGCCAAGACAAGGAGAGAGAGAGAGAGAAAGAGAGAGAGAGAGAGAGAGAGAGAGAGAGAGAGAGAGAGAGAGAGAGAGAGAGAGAGAGAGAGAGAGAGAGAGAGAGAGAGACAGACAGACAGACAGACAGACAGACAGACAGACAGACAGACAGACAGACAGACAGACAGACAGACAGACAGACAGACAGACAGACAGACAGACAGACAGACAGTCAGACAGACAGACAGACAGAAATAAAGAGAAAGAGAAAGATCAAAACAAGGAGGGAAAAGAACGAGATAAATATTTTCGGAAAACACAAACAAAAAAAAAAAAAAAAAAAAAAAAAAAAAAAAAAAATCTACGACGACAACAACGACGACAACTACACCGAAAACAGAAGAAAAACAGAAAGAAGGAGGAGACGGACGAGGGAAGGGGGATAACAGCGCGAAGGAAACGGCCCAAGAGCACAATTGTTTATGCAGGCATGAGTCAGGGAGCGGAGCGCTGGTCCCCTGATACGGCCTGATGCTGCTGCTGCGCGCTGCTGGGACGGAGATAGGGGAACGAGGAGGAAGGATGGGAAGGAAGGATGGGGAAGTGGGTGGGATGGGGATAGGGGAGAAGGGAGGATGGGAAAGTGGGTGGGATGGGGATAGGGGAGGAGGGAGGATGGGAAAGTGGGTGGCATGGGGATAGGTAAAGAGGGTGGGAGAGAGATAGGGCAACGAGGAAGGAGGAGTAAGGATGGGATGGAGATAGAGGAAGGAGAAGGATGGAATGGAGATAGGGGGAGGAGGGAGGATGGGTGGAAAGTGGGATAGTGGAAGAGGGAGGATGAGAGAGAGAGAGAGAGAGAGAGAGAGAGAGAGAGAGAGAGAGAGAGAGAGAGAGAGAGAGAGAGAGAGAGAGAGAGACTGAGTCTATGAAAGCCGCGAGAACAGAGTAACAGGAGAAGGAGAAGAAGACTAACGTGATGCGGGAGCGTATGAAGAGGCCGGGGCAGGGGTAGGGAGGGGGAGGGGGAGGAGAGCATGTGGGTGGGGAGGTATTTACATGTAGGTGGGGAGGTATGTGGGTGACGAAGAAGTGTGTTGGGTGGGGAGGTATGCGGGCGTGGGGAGAGGGAGGGGAGCAGGAGCGTATTTTAAGGGGTGAGGAAGTGGGGGTGGAGTGCTGGGAGCGAGTTATGTTAAGGGAGTGGGGGAGGAGGGGTAGGGGGGAAGGGGTGTACACTGGCTTTAGCGAGATGGCTTGAGACACGGAAGAAGGAGGAAGGTTAGGGGGGAAGAGGAGGAGGAAGAGGAAGATGAAGATGTGGCACTCATGCTAAAAGAGTGAGAATGCGTAAGGGAACCGTAGCATATGAGAAGAGAGAAGAGCGAACAAGGTGAAGAAAGCAAAGATAGTGCGAGGAAAGTGTGAAGAAACAGAACAGAGGAATAGAGACTGAAAGGGTGAAGGAAGGGGGAAAGACGACAAAAGAGAAGGAGACGCACCTCTTGGTTGATTCGACACAGGGAGTCAGGGAGTGTGCAGTGATTCGAAAATACGGGCGTGAACCTCGGCGGGGGCTTCACGGCAGTTAGATTGGCGTCTATAGTTTTGTTTTTCTCCTCTTCTTCTTCTTCTTCTTCGACTTCTTCTTCTTGGTCTTCTTCTTCCCCTTCATCCTTCTCCTCCTCTGGATCCCCCTTCCCCTAAACCTCTTCCTCCTTCACCTCCTCCTCCTCCTCTTCTTCATCTTCCTCCACCACCTCCTCCTCCTCCTTCTCCTCCTCCTCCTACTCCTCCTCTTCCTCCTCCTCCTCCTCCTCCACCTCCTTCATCTCCTTCTTATACTCCTTCTCCTCCTCCTCTTCTTCGTAATTACTTTTCTTCCCCACTTCCTACCTCCTCTCCTTCTCACACACCTACTTAACACCTGATACCTGATACTCAAACCACTCCCTCCTCCTCCCCATACTCTCCAGTAATCCCCCCTCCCCCCTCCACACACGCCACGTCACCCCCCTCTCCCCCACAGTCTCTAACGCACCCTTCCCCCCCCCTCCCCTCCCGGGTACGCTCACCCTGCCTCCTCTCACCCTTCCTGGTCAGGCTACATGACTTTCCTGCGCCTTACCTGGCCACCGCGCACCGCCCCTGCCGCCCATTTGCATACAACACGCACGTACGCCCGTCCACTGTACATACACATCTGTACACATGTGCTTATGTGTAAGCACATCCGTAGCCCCCTTCCCCCCTTCACAGTCTCTCTGTCTCTGTTTTGTCTGTCTGGTATCTGTATCTCTCTCTCTCTCTCTCTCTCTCTCTCTCTCTCTCTCTCTCTCTCTCTCTCTCTCTCTCTCTCTCTCTCTCTCTCTCTCTCTCTCTCTCTCTCTCTCTCTCTCTCTCTCTCTCTCTCTCTCTCTCTCTCCTTCCCATTGACCTCTTATCTCCCCGTCTCCTCTTTCCCTCCCTTCCCCTCCCTCCCCTCCCCGTCTCTTGCCATCCAAGGACGTTAAGTTTCTTTTTTTTCCTTTTAACTCTCGGTCTCTCGCTTTTCTTCCCTGAGTTCGCGTTCCCGCTCTCGGGTTTTCCCCCCGCAGCCAAGGACGCTAAGAATTTCCCCCCCAAACTCCTCGGCTTTTTCTTGCTTCCCTTCCCCGGGCTCGCGTTCCCGCTCTCGGATTTTTCCCCTGTAGCCAAGGACGTCAGGGATTTTTCTCCCCTAAAATCAGAGCTGTTTTTTTCCCTTTGCTTTTCTTCCTGGCATTCTCGGTTTTGGACTTTCCCCTGAACTTTCTTCTCTCCCTCTCTCTCTCTCTCTCTCTCTCTCTCTCTCTCTCTCTCTCTCTCTCTCTCTCTCTCTCTCTCTCTCTCTCTCTCTCTCTCTCTCTCTCTCTCTCCCTCCCTCCCTGCCTCACTCACTCCCTCCCTCCCTCCCTCCCTCCCTCCCTGTCTCGCTTTTCCTCCCCGCGCTCACGTCCCGTTTTCGTCCTATTTTTCTTGTTTTTTTTCTTTTTCTCTCTCTCCCCTGCAATATTGCCCGAAGCTCATGGATCTCCCCTGCACGCACCAGCTGTCAACGTCTTCCCGCGTCTTTACTGCGTCTTTAAGAGCTCCCGTGTTCATCCAGTCCCAATCCGGCCGTAATCCACCTCATTCTCCGCGCCGCGCCCGCCTCGCGCAGCCACAGATCCGTCCGTCTCTGGCTTCCTCTGCCCGGGATGCCCCTTCTTGCCCCCCACGGCGTCCCCTCCCCCCACGACGCCCCCTCCCCTCTTCGTGCTCTTCGTGCTAGCCTCTCCCCTCTCCTTCTTCGGTTCCCCTCCCCTCTTTTGACTCTTTCTTTTGTCCCCTCTTTTGCTTCTTTAAAACTAGTTTTTTTCTGTTCTTCTTTTCTCAGTGTTTTTAACCATCTGTTTGCTTGCATGACTCTCTCTCTCTCTCTCTCTCTCTCTCTCTCTCTCTCTCTCTCTCTCTCTCTCTCTCTCTCTCTCTCTCTCTCTCTCTCTCTCTCTCTCTCTCTCTCTCTCTCTCTCTCTCTCTCTCTCTCTCCCTCTCTCCCTCTCTCCCTCCCTCCCCCCCTCCCTCCCTCTCTCTACCATCTCCACCCCTTTCCCCCTCCTACTACCCCCTCTATCCCCCTCCCCATCCTCCCTTCCCCTTTACCGACCCCCTCCTGCCCCCTCTACCCCCCCCCCCCCCCCGAGCCGCGGCGCCGCCCTCCAATCCGCGAAACCTCAAAAAAGGCTGAACTCCGCCGAGAAAAGGCGAGGGCGGAGAATGTGTAGTGTGTGAGGGCGGGGTGGGTAGGTAGGAGGGAGGGGATGGTGTTGGTGGTGACAGGGTGGGGTGAGGGGGTGGTCTCTGTGTGTGTGTGTGTGTGTGTGTGTGTGTGTGTGTGTGTGTGTGTGTGTGTGTGTGTGTGTGTGTGTGTGTAAATTCCGCCATTTATTGCCAGTTTTGTTCATTCACCCACCCACCCATCCACCCACAATCCTTGTGCACCCACCCAGCCAAGTAGGCGTGTGTGTGGTGGCGCCGCCCTACATTCCGCCCCAGCAAGGTCACGACCCGCCACATGTGAAATTCAGGGTCATTTTCAGCTGCAACGACACCTTGACCTCCGCCCCTCCCCTCCCCTCCCCTCCCATGAATGTAAGTCTAACAGGACCGGGAATGTTTCTCTTTCTTTCTTTCTCTCTCTCTTTTTCTTTTTTTCCTTCTTTGTTTATTTATTTATTTATTCTTTCTACTTCCTTGTCTTCTTTCTTTCTTGCATTTTTATTTCTTTATTTCTTCTTTCCTTCTCTCTTTCTTTCTTCCTTTCTTTTTTTCGTTCTGTTTGCTTTCTTTCTTTCTTCTTTCTTTCTTTTGTTTCTTTGTTTCTTTCTTCTTTCAATCCATTTTTATTTCTTTCTTTCTTTTTAATTCTTCCCTTCTTTCTTTCTATTTTTCTCTCTCTTTATTTTTTCTTTCTTTCTCTCTTTCTTATTTTTTTCTCTCTTTCTTTTCTTTCTTTCTTCTTTTTTTCTTTTTTTCTTTCTTCTTTTTTCTTTAATTCTTTCTCTCTTTCTCTTTTCTCTCTCTTTATTTCTTATAGCTTTCTTTCTTTTTTCTTTCTTCCCTTTTTCTTTCTCTTTTCCTTTCCTTCTTTCTTTCTTTATTTATTTATCTCGGCCTTTTCATAAAGATATATCGTGTTATTTTTCTTTTTTATTGTTGTTGTCGTTTTGTTTAATGTGGGGAGGGGGGAGGGGGCAGGAGAGGGGGGGAGATGAAGAGAAGAGAAGAGAAGAGAAGAGAAGAGAAGAGAAGAGAAGAAAAGAAAAGGGAAGAAGAGAGAAAAGGGGGATGTGGCAAAAGAATTAGAGGAGGTAGCTACATAGTTGACACCCCCCTCCCCCCTCACCCCCTTCCCCCACCAGTTCTCACCCATTACCCACTCCTTCCTTCTCCTATCCCCTCCCCCTCCCCAACGCCCCCCCCCCTCCCCCTTAGCCGTCCTCTCACTCGCTCCTAGATGCCTCGCGCTCGCACCCGCCTCGACCGGCCGCCGAAATGATTATCGTCAGGATCTGTGCTTGTGTGCTTGACACCTCTCTCCGCCGTGTCGTTTCCGAGGGCGCACCGGATAAGCTCAGCGCTGCTTGCCTGCTTGCTTGCTTTGCTTGCTTGCTTTGCTTGTTTTGCTTGCCTGCTTGCGTGTCTGTTTATGTTATTTACATCCGTGTTAGAGTTGTGTTTTTTTTTCTGGCCTTATTGAAAATGCGGTTGTCATAATCACTAATGTGTGTATATATATGTATATGTATATATATATATATATATATATATATATATATATATATATATATATATATTTATATATATATATATATATATATATATATATATATATATATATATATATATATATGCACACACACACACACACACACACAGATATATATATATATATATATATATATATATATATATATATATATATATATATATGTATATATATATATATAAAATGGGGTGCGGTAGGCGAGCGGTTTTTGGTTGGAAAGCGATCTGATTGTGTGACGGAGCAGTGAGTTCATGGCGCCAGGCGCGGACGCTACTTCCTCCCCCTGTCACTGTCGACGTCTGGCTGAGAGGTGAAGTGACCACGCCAGTGACCGCGGGCGGAGAGGGGGGGGGGGTGACGAGGGAGGAGGGTGATGAAGGAGGGGGGGCGCGACGAGGGAGGAGGACGAAGGAGAACGTAAGGGGTTGGGGAAGGCTGAGGGAGGACGAAGGGGAAGGGGGGAACAACGACGGAGGATGTATGGGAAACGGTGGGGGAGGGGGGGATACGACGAGGAAGGACATATAGGGAAGGGGGAGGACGTAGGGGAGGGGGGGCGACGGTCACTGCGCCTTAACGCCCTGATTGGAATTTCGGGGCCGCCCGCGACTAGGGTTCCTTACACAATGGGGCGGCGGGTCGTGTCCAGACTGATTACTCTCGGGACTCCTTGTTGTCGGGCTGCCGCGCTGGGGTGAGGGGGTGGGGGTGGGGTGGGGGAGTAATGGATAGAGGAGGTAGGGCAGGGAAGGGCAGAAGAGGTAGGGGGAGGGGGAGGAGTGGCAGGGAGAGGGCGGCCTGGCTTTCGGCTCGTGGGACTTGTGATCGAAAGTATGGGTCCTGGGGGGACGGGGAGGGGAGTAGGGGATGGGAGGGTAGAGGGGGAGGCTCTGTGATGTGCTGGTTCTCCAGAAGAAGAGGGAGGGGGAGGGATAGGACTGCCGCAGGGGGCAGAGGGGGCAAAGGAGGAGCTGGATGAGGCCCTTATGTTGTGAGCTACGTGGTTCGGGGTATGTCATAGATCGTCCCTCTTTTCCGGAGCTTCCTGCGCTGGGAACTTGTTGTGGAGTTTCGGGCGGGAGTTCCTCGTACTCCGTCGCTTCTGCTGCTGTCACCAGCCCTGCTGCGCCACTGCTGCCGGAGGGTGCTGTGATGGCGTGCGGCCGCTGCTGTGATGCTGTGGAAGACGCAGCAGCAACAACCCGTCGCGCCAACGTAATCCAGCTTTCGTCTTGAGGCTGCAGCCGCTGCCAGTGCCACCCGCTCGCCCATGCCTGTGTGTGGGCGCCCTGCCTCCCTGCCTCCCTGCCTTTGTTGTAGGTTTAGGCGAGCCCTCGAGGCTGTGCTGACGAGCTGTCTGATCCCTGCCAGAGAAAGCCAAAGGGGCAGTGGAGAGCGAGGGAAAAACGGGGCCCAAAGAGGATGTCGTCGTCGGCACACAAAAAGGCTCGAGTACGGCACAGGAAGATTTGGTAAGGTTAAAGGGAGGCATGAGAGGGAAGTCAAGAGGATGGGGAGGGGAGAGGGGCGAGGGGGAGAGGGGCGAGGAGGAGGAGGAGGGCATGAGTAGGAGTAGGGGGAAGAGGAGGAGGGAGAGGGTGGGGGTAGGGAAGGCAGGCGGTAAGTGCGACGAAGGCCACTGAGAAGACGTCTATAATGGTGACGGGACGAAGGGGAGAGAGGTAGGTAGCGGGAAGGCGAGAGAGAGAGAGAGAGAGAGAGAGAGAGAGAGAGAGAGAGAGAGAGAGAGAGAGAGAGAGAGAGAGAGAGAGAGAGAGAGAGAGAGAGAGAGAGAGAGGGGGGGGGGGGGGGAAGGAGGGAAAGAGAGATGGAGAGAAAGAGGGAGGCAAGAAGAAAGAGAGAGAGAGAGAGAGAGAGAGAGAGAGAGAGAGAGAGAGAGAGAGAGAGAGAGAGAGAGAGAGAGAGAGAGAGAGAGAGAGAAAGGCTGACGGGGGAAACTTGGGTTGTGGCGGCTCTGTTTACATAAAAAAAAGCGGAAGCGATGCTGATGGCGCTGGTGCGGCGGGGATATAGCGGGGAGGGGGAGGGGGTCCCCAGGGCGCAGCCGAAGAGCGAAAGCGACGCAGGGAAGGCGAAGGGAGATATAAAATATGAAGGAGCGGAGCACTGGAGGAGCGTGTATGATGTCGGCAGGAGAAGCGGAAGGGGCGAGGGAGAAGCGGGAGATGGCACTCGGGCAGTAATGAGAGGAGAGGGAGACACGATGAAGCACAGACACAGTGCAAATAAAGAACGAAAAGAACGCCAACAGGTAGCAGAGGCCAGCGGCGCGGATCTGGTGTATATGGCAGCGGCGGAAATAAAAACGAGACCAAGAGAGCGCGAGGGGGAAGACTGATTGCGGTGATAGCAATAAAGTGCGTGCGTGCGTGTGTGCGTGCGCTCTCGACAGCCTCCATGTCAGTCGCCCATGGATGTGCCATCGGGACACTACCAATAACTTTAACAGCTTTTGGACGACCTATTCCCGGGCCTTCTGACGGAGGGACACAAAAGAGCGTCAGCCCGCGCTTGGTGACAGGCATAACGATCCCGAGCGAGTGGGAGCCCGCCTTTGATCATGGCCATCTGGAGGGCGCTGGAGGGAGCACAGGGTGTCGATGTATAATGTAGCGGGGCTGCTGTGACTCACACGCCGTTCACCATCCGATAGGTCACCGCCCGGACGGACGTGGCTGCTCCTGTGGACCCCGTGACTTGGTGCCGGGCCGGGTCCTCCTGCTCCGTCCTGCTTCCTGCGCCCTCCTTCCTCCTCTCTCCTCTCGCCGTCCTTCTACCTGCGTCCTCCCCCTCTGTTCCATCTTTCCTCCTTTCCCCTTATTCCTTCGTCCTTCCCCATTCCTCCTCCGTCCCCGTCCTCTCTCCTCACTTCCTCAACCGTTCTCCTGTCTGCGTCCTCCTCCTCTTCCATCCTACCTCCTTCTTCCTTCCTCCTTCCCTCTTCCTCGTCCGTGCCCCGTCCTCCCTCTGCTCCTATCACCGCCAACAACCACATTACTGCCTTACTTGGATTACGAGCGGCGCGCGGGCGGCCAGCCACTGCCTCCTTCCACGGCCGCTCGCTCAATTGCAGCTCGTTTGCATTTTTTCTCTCTACTTAATTCGCCTTCCTACAGCTGGAGCGCAGTGCCTGTTACGGCGGCGCGGGGGGAGGGGGGGGGCTCGTATGGCCTTTGCGTCGCCTGCCTTGCACGGTGGACATACCTTTACAAGGGGACCTGTGCCGTGCAGGGCGGACTTGCAACTTGCAAAGTGGACTCATGCCATGTTAGGGGACCCGTACCTTACAAAGTGGACTTATA
>BOPN01001460.1:112091-134591 GCA_017312705.2 Penaeus japonicus
GCAGGGCCACCCACACACGCAAGCCTTTCAATCACTGAGGGAGAAAGTCAAAGTAGAAGAGCAGTTGCCCAGCGGTCGACCAATTTTCTTCTTTTTTAGCATTTTTGCCAAAGGGATCTATCTTCTGACGGAGCTCTCCTGGAACAGGCGCCGACGGGGAGGGAGGGGAGGAGGAGGAGGAAGAGAAAGAGGGGAAGGGGAAGGGGGTCGGGAGGGAAGGGGCGGGGAATTGGTGGTCACGTAGGTTTGATGTGAATAAGTTATGTCTCGGGCGTTGAGAGGTATTATGTGGTGTTTTTATACGTTTTTATTCTCTCTCTCTCTTTTTGGAATTGTCGTAATACGAAGAGTGTGACATGTTTTCGAGTTTTTTTTCCTTCTTCTTTTTTGCGTGTGTAAAATGGCCCGTGTTTGCGCGTGTCACTCTTGCCCGGAGCAACACATTAAGGTTTGCACCTCCCCGTGTCCCTCCCCTCCCCCCTCCTCCTCCCTTTAGCTACCTCATATCTAGCCACACGTTCCTGCCGCTCGCTTCACTCCCAAGATTTATTACACATGTAAATGCTGGCTGCTCCGGCGCGCACACGGGCGGACGCACAGGCGCGCACACGGCGGCCGTCCTGGCAATTAGGAGAGATCGGAGATGTGGACTTGCTTTCACGCGTGCACACACCCGCGTGCACGGAACCACTCGTCCATGCGCGTTCTCACCCGGGCGTACACGCACGCACACGCACACGCACATGCACACACAAAAAAAGAGAGAGAAGAGAGAGAAGAGAAGAGAAGAGAGAGTTCTCTCAAGAGGCGACCATCAATCAAAGCCACCGGTCCGGACGCCAGATCTCTCCCCCTTCCCGCTTTACCCCTCCCCCCTTTCGCCGCCGTCTTCCTCCTCTTCCCTCTTAACCGCAGTCCTCCCCACCTTCCTTCCATCTCCCCGCCTTCCTACTCACCTTCATTCCTCCTCCTTTTCCCCTTCCTCCTCCCCTCCCCCTTCCTTCCTCCTCCATCCCTCCCCCTTCTTTCCTCCCTCCACTCCACATTCTTTCCTTCTCCCCTCCTCCCCTCCTCCTTCCTTCTCACCTTCCTCTCTCCTCCACTTCCCCTTACTCCTCCTTTCCCCTCTTCCTTCCCCGGGGACTCCCAACGTTCCCCCTCCCCCGCTTTCTCCTCCTTCCCCTTTCTTCACCCTCCACCCCCCTCTCCTCTGCTCCCCCTTCCTCCTCCTCTACTCCCTCCTCTCCCCCCCTCCCGTCAACTGCTAGAATGTCCGCGGTGTTATGCATGCACAGTCAGGGCCCGGAGGTAAACACGCTCCCGGGGGAACCATCACACACACTTATAAATATTTCTTTTAAACTCCGTCCTCGCCGCCGCTCGGGAGCGCTCGGTCACATTAATAACTCTTCTTTCTTTCTCTTTCGCTTTTTTTTTATCTTCCGTGCTTTTTACTCTCTCTGTCTGTTTCTCCTACTTTTTCTCTATTTTTCGTTTTTCTCTCTCCAGGTCTATCTGTCTCTCAGCATGTCTCTCTCTGGATTTCTGTCTGTCTCTCATTCTCTCTCTCTCTCTCTCTCTCTCTCTCTCTCTCTCTCTCTCTCTCTCTCTCTCTCTCTCTCTCTCTCTCTCTCTCTCTCTCTCTCTCTCTCTCTCTCTCTCTCTCTCTCTCTCTCTCTCTCTCTCTCTCATTCTAACCAGATATCCTAAGCTATATTTCTGTTCCCACGTTCGTCTGTTCAATCGCCTTCTCCCGGCCTCGCAGTTCTGCCGTCCCTCCGTCCACCCAGTTCCGCCGTCTCTCTTGGACAGGAGAGAGCGTGCGCGCGGCCGGGGGACAGGAGGCCATTGCATGCCTGATCTACGGCGGCCAAAGCCCGGTCTAGAATCCGTGCAGCGCGCAAGAGTCGCCATCGCGCCGCTGATGAGAGAGCGGGACGCGGCGGAGCGGAAGAACTGCGGAAGGCACGCAAGGAGGGCGTAATGTCGCTCGCTTGTCACGGCATACATGACAGGGCGCTACGCCGATGCCCCCACCCCGGCTGCTCCGCGGCGAGGGAGGAGGGAAGCTGCACGGGAGGGAAAGGAGGGAAGGGAAGCCCGGCGCGTGGCTGGCAAGTTTAGTGGAGAGATTGCAGGACTGCGGAAGACTTTGCGAGAGAGAGAGAGAGAGAGAGAGAGAGAGAGAGAGAGAGAGAGAGAGAGAGAGAGAGAGAGAGAGAGAGAGAGAGAGAGAGAGAGAGAGAGAGAGAGAGAGAGAGAGAGAGAGAGAGAGAGAGAGAGAGATGGGGGGGAGGGGAGGAAGCGACCGTTGCAAAGGGGCAGCCAAAGGTGGCCGTTGCCGCGTGCGGCAGGCGCCTCCGGATATTGCCAGCAAGACGGGAGTTGCGGCACGGAGACGGCCGGCGGCGGGGCGGCTGCGTCCCACCTCATTAGCATATTCACACGACCACCGTCGGCCGCCCAGGTGCCGCGGGAATTATTCATGCGTTAACGTTAAGCTGTATTTACGCTCGGGAGTTCATGCGGCCCCGAGGCGGCCTTGACACCTGCGAACGCGCGCGCTCGTACGTACATTTAGTCCCGGACGCGTTGCTCCTCCATCTTCTCTGCCTCCATGTCTCTGTCTCTCTTTCTCCCCCCCCCCCCCTCGGCAAAACGACAAGCATGGGCCCCGAGGATAGCGCCAGATGGCGACGAATATATTCACCTCGGAGATAGACGCTTTAATATCCAGTATTGACAAATAGTGAAACGATGGGCGTGCTACGTGCTGGGGGGAAGAAGGTGAATCGTGCAAGAAGCATTGAGAATGACGGTGAGAGGGAGAGAGAGGGAGAGAGGGAGAGGGAGAGGGAGAGGGAGAGGGAGAGGGAGAGGGAGAGGGAGAGGGAGAGGGAGAGGGAGAGGGAGAGAGAGAGAGAGAGAGAGAGAGAGAGGGAGAGAGAGAAAGAGAGAGAGAGAGAGAGAGAGAGAGAGAGAGAGAGAGAGAGAGAGAGAGAGAGAGAGAGAGAGAGAGAGAGAGAGAGAGAGAGAGAGAGAGAGAGAGAGAGAGAGAGAGCGTGAGATGAAGAAAGAGTGAGAGAGAATGAAATACAGAATGAGATTACGAAAAAGATGATAAAAAACAGAGAGAGATGAAGATAAGGACAGAGAGCCAGATAGATAAAGATAGGTAGACAGAGAGAGGAGAAGGGGAAGAGCAAGACCAGAAGAGAACTCGGAGGAGGGAAATAAGAAGAGGAGATAGATCAGGAGCAAGAAGCCATTTCCTTTATCGGCGCATCCTTCATATTCCTTCGACGCCGTGACACTCAACTCACCACGCCGTGTCTTTCCCCTCCTTCGGATCCCTCGCTCGGGACTCGTCGCTCTTCCCTCCTTCCTCTTCTTCTTTTTTCTCCTCTTTCTCCGATCTTCGCCTGTCCTTCCTTCGTTCCCCCTCTCCATCCTTCTTCCTCCCTTTTCCTCCTTCCTCCCCTTTCCTATTCTTTTTTTTCTTCCTTCCTACTCTCTCTTTCTCCTTTCTTCTTTTTCCTCCCTCATCCTCTCTCCATCTACTCCATTCTTTCTTTCTTAGTCATTATTCTCCTCTTCCTCCCTCCTCCTCCTCCTCCTCCTCCTCCTCCTCCTCCTCCTCCTCCTCCTCCTCCTCCTTCCTCCTTCTCCTTCCTCCTTTTCCTTCCTCTTCTTCCTCACTCTCCCTCTTCTACCTATTCCCTTCCTCGCTTTCGATGTTCCCCTCTCTGCCCTCCCTCTCCCCTCTCCACCCTTCTCCGCTCTCCCTTCCCCCTCCCTCCCCGTGGCCCCCCCAGAGCCTGGCTGGTGCATGATTAAATAACACGGCGCGCAGTGTGGAGCCTCGTGGTGGGAACTGACTCATGCTAACCCCGTGCGGCCGCCCCTCTCGCCCTGGATTGTGCGGGCGTGGGTGGGTTGGGGTTAGGGGGATGGGATCGTGGGCGGTTGTGTGGGTGACGGTTGTCCGATGTGGGCGTTGCGAGTGAGTTTTCTCATTTGGTGGAGGGACTTTATCAGGTGACCCACGGAGAGAGGGATGTTCTCTCTCTCTTTCTCTCTCTCTCTCTCTCTCTCTCTCTCTCTCTCTCTCTCTCTCTCTCTCTCTCTCTCTCTCTCTCTCTCTCTCCCTCTCTCCCTCTCCCTCCCCCTCTCCTTCTCCTGTTCCCTCTCCCTCCCTCTCTGAATCAGACTGAATGACAGGTGAACAAGCAGGCTGAGCAGACACGGAGGGGGTCATGCAGTGGGCGAGTACGTGTCTGTGTAAGTATGTTGAGTCGCCAGATGTGTGTGGACGATGGTTTTGTGGGGGGGGGCGTGGGCGTGTGTGTGTGTGTGGAGGGTGGTGTGGGCGGGGTGTGTGTTCGTGCGTGTTCGTGCGTGTGTGTGTGTGTGTGCGTGTGTGTGTGTGTGTGTGTGTGTGTGTGTGTGTGTGTGTGTGTGTGTGTGTGTGTGTGTGTGTGTGTGTGTGTGTGTGTGTGTGTGTGTGAGTGTGTGTGTGTGCAGCAGCCGTCAGCACATTATTTATCACGCTGCTGCCGGCCACATGTCACGCCTGGTTTGTGCGCGGAGACCGTCCTCCTGCAGCTCTCCCCCTCCCCCCTCCCCGCTTGAATACACGGGGGGCGGGGAGGGGGGAGGGCAGGCGAATAGGGAGAAGGAGTGGAGGATGAGGAATATGGAATAGGGGATATAAGCGGGGGGAGGGAGAGTCACAGGGAGGAAGAGAAGGGAGAAGCGAAGAGGGAGGAGTGGAGGGGGGACGGAAGAGTAAATGTAGGTAGACTAAAGGGAGAGGGAGAGGGAGAGGAAGATGGAGAGGGAGAGGGAGAGGGAGAGGAAAGGAGGAGAGTGAGAGGGAGAGGAAGAAGGAGAGGGAGAGGGAGAGAGACAGAGACAGAGACAGAGAGACTGGGGAGGGGCAAAATACCCTAAAACTACCAATCTTGCATCGCAATTGTTGATACAGTGAACCGATCAGCACCCAAAAGGAGAACCAAAAATCAAACGAAGAAAAATAATTCAAAAACCATGCCTTAACCAACCGGAAGATAGCGCCAACCACCTTCCAACCACCCAATCACGATTAACCTTTCCAATCCAACTCGCTGACCAATCCACGCCCGTGTGGTGCGCCGCCCGCCGTGGGAGCTGGAGTTGTCCCGGGAGAACAGGACATGAAATTGGGTTTCATGGCGACTAATTGGCTGCTGTCGCTGATACGCAGATGTTATGGTGGTCCTGTGCGGCGTCCCGAGAGCGAGGGTTTTTTTCGTTAGTCTGTTGGTTTTCTTGTTGCTGTTGCTGTTGGTGTTGGTGTTGTTATTGTTTTGTTGAGGTGATGTCATGAGGAAGGTTTGGTTCAGTAGGGAGTGTTTGTTTATTTGTTTGTTTTAGTGCTTCTTCGTTTTATTTTTTTTGTATCTTTGCTACTTCCTATTTGAAAAAAAATCTAGTTTTTCACCTTCCTATCTTCACTTATCCCGCTTTTTATTTTTATTTTTATTTTTTTCGTTTCATTTTTCAACTTCCTATCTTTTCTCCTTCCTCCTTCCTCTCCTCCTTGAACCTCTATCCCCTCTTCGTGTTTTCCCTTCAGTTTCACCGGCGATTTAACTCTGGCCAGAGAGCGAGCAGAGGAAGGAGGATCTTTGATGTACACTATCAAGACTTGAACTTATAGCGAGATATAAGATCCATCGGATTTTTTCCTCCCTTTAGCAATCTTTGGGAAATTGAAGGTCTTGGTAGGATGAGTTTGTTTTTTTGAGTCATCAACATTTTCGTACTTATTTGCTCCTTGTTTTTTTTCGTTCTTTTCTTGTTCTTTATCCTCTTCTGGTGTTTTATCTTTCTCTTCTTTGACTTTTTTTTTTTTTTGTTTTCTTTGTCTTTGTCGTATTTTTTTTTCTCATCTTCTTCTTGTCATCTTCCTTCTCTTCGTCACCTTCTTCATTCCTCCTTTCCCTTATCATTCTTGTTTTTGTTTTTAGTTTTATCGTAATTCACATCTTTATCACAAGTTTCATTCTTGTCTTTCTTTTTCCCGTCATTCTCATATTTTCATATTTTCCTTCCATTCTATCTCCCATTTTCTTCACCTTCATCATCACCTTCTCTATTCCAATCACCATCTTCGCTAATACAAGAACCAAGACGTTTCACAAGACCCCCACCCACACCCACACCGAAGACGACCCTCTGCAATGATTCCCTCGGAGCCAGGACCACGTCTCATTCCTTGTTGCAGCTGGATGCCAACCTTACAAGGGTGTCCCGTGCAAGGACATGCGTCTGTGTTCTTGTGCTTACCCCCCCCCCCCCTTTCCCCCGCACACCCAGCTACTCCCGCGTAACGCTGATGACACGGGCGAGGGCGAACGAGGGAAAGAGGGCGTGGGCGAGGAACAGCGATTGAGTGAAGGGTCGGCGAGTGAATGAGGGCGTCGCTAAGGGGCGGCGAGTGAATGAGGGCGTCGCTAAGGGTCGGCGAGTGAATGAGGGCGTTGCTAAGGGGCGGCGAGTGAATGAGGGCGTCGCTAAGGGGCGACGAGTGAATGAGGGCGTCGCTAAGGGTCGGCGAGTGAATGAGGGCGTCGCTAAGGGGCGGCGAGTGAACGAAGGCATCTCTAAGGGGCAGTACGTGAATAGGGGGGTCGCTAAGGGTCGTCGCTAAGGGGCGGCTAGTGAAGGAGAGCGTGGGTGAGGGGTGACGATCCTTGCCACACCCATCGAGTGAGGGGAAGTCAGTCGTATTTTCCCCTCGTGGATGATGATAACTTTGTCGGTTCCGTCGTTTTAATTAACGTGTCGAGCGAAGTACCTCCTGGCAGATGAACCCTGTGATTCTGCCTGCGTTTCGTTGCAAGAAGGGATTATTGCAAGCGGCGTGGCGAAAGGGTTGCAAGCCGGGATTTTTGTCGCACAGATTTTAGGAAGAGATAGTTAGGTAATTATCCTTGTTTTGAAGTTCTGCAAGACTTTATGTGCTGTATAGATTTGCATGTGCAATGACGACCAAATGACTTCAGGTGTAAATGGGGATGATTTCATTTTACGAAAGATTTAAGCAAATGGTTCTCTGGGGCTTTGACGTTTCCTTATCTTCGTCATCATCTTCTTCCTCATCGTCATTATCATCATCTTTATCTCTTTTTCCTTCTCATCGTACTCCTCCACCTCCACTTCCTCGTCCTCTTCGTTCTTTTATTCTCCCTCTTTCCTCTATTCCCTCTTCCCCTTCCTCATTTTCTTCATTCTTCTCCTATTCTTCTCCTCCTCCTCCTCCCCCTCCTCCTCCTCCTCCTCCTCCTCCTCCTCCTCCTCCTCCTCCTCCTCCTCCTCATCCTCATCCTCATCCTCCTTTCCTCTCCTCCTCCTTCCATCCTCCTCCCATCCTCCGTCCCCCTCTCGCCCCCCGCCTTCGCCCGAAAGATCGCGACGCCGCCAGCATCCCGTTTCCATGGCGTCGCTCCTCAGACAGCGCACTTGGGGGATGCCAGCGGGTCTCCGGGGGAAGGAAGAGGCGTGGAAGGAGATCGTCCGCATTCCCTCCTCCAATTCCTCTTCCTTTCTTTCTTCTCTCTTTTTCCTCTTCTTTTTCATCGCATCTCCCCCACCTACTCTCCTTTCTAATCCTCCTCCTCCTCCTCTCCCTCTTCCTCCTTTTCGTCCCCTCCCTCCTCTTTGCCCTCTCCTTCTCTTTGTCCTCTTCCTCCTCATCGTCCTCTCCCTCCTCCTCGTCCTCTCCCTCCTCATCGTCCTCTCCCTCCTCTTCCTCCACTTCCTCCTCCTCTCCTTGCTCCTCCCCCTTTCCTTCCTTATGGTTATGGTGAAGTTGTGGTGACTGACTTGTGATGATAGAGTTGCAGTGAAGGCCTAGGTAGTATTGACAAGCTATGGTGAGGCGATAACAGCTTACACAATAGCAAAAAGTTGGTGCGCGTAGCTTTGTCTGTCGCATTACGATGGCGCTGCATCGGCGACAGGGGCGGTATGGTGACGGGGTATTGTGCGGCGTGTGATGAGTATGAGCATGATGAATTGACCGCGCTGTTGAGGGCGATCAGGGATGGGGGTCGGGGGCAAGGGGGGGGAGGGTGAGACGCTCAAGCTAGGTCGATATAAGTATATGTTACGGTATTACATGGGAAGTAGCAGTAACTGTCACATGTCAATATATAACACTCACCTTGTCTGGCTGCCATGGAGGGTGTGGCGTGTATGTATGTATGTGTGCATGTGTGTATGTGTGTGTGTGTGTTAAAGAAGGGTGTGTAGGTGAACGTGTGTACGTCTGAAAGTCATGTGTCTGTTGGTGTTTGTTTGTCTGGGTGAGTGTGTGTGTGTGTGTGTGTGTGTGTGTGTGTGTGTGTGTGTGTGTGTGTGTGTGTGTGTGTGTGTGTGTGTGTGTGTGTGTGTCCTTGTGTGTGTGTGTGTGTGTCTGAATGTCGATATATCTATCTCCCCGTGTATACATAAATGTGTACAAACACATAAGCATGTGTATGTGTGTGTGTGTGTCCGTGTCCGCGTAAGCCCACATGTGCGCGTGCGTGCGTGTGTACATGTGTGCGTGTGCGGCGGCGGATGATGTGAGCGGGGGGGGGGGATGGTCGGCGAGAGCGTGTTGGCATGTACGAGGGTGAGTGACGACGGCGGCTTGCAAAGGCTTGGAAGAAAGGCTCAATGTTGCGGTGCTCGGGGGAGGGAAGGGGGAGGGAGGGGTTACGGTGGGGGGGAGGGGGAAGGGGTGGGGACGGTGGAGGGGAGATAGGAGGGGGAAGGGGGAGGGATTAGGAGATGACGAGAGGGTTAAGGGGGAGGGGAAAGGGAAGGGGAAGGGGAGGGATTAGGAGATGGCGAGAGGGTTAATGAGGGAGGGGGAAGGTGAGGGGGGGAGGAGATGGCGATAGGGGGAAGGGGTTAAGAGATGGTGATGGGGGTGAGGAGGGAAGGGGAGAAGAAGGGATAGAAGAAGTGGAGGAGGTGATGAAAGGGAGTGAAGGTGGGGGGGGGGGATGGGGGAGGGAGGAATTTGGAGGATAATGGATAACGTGGGGGAGGGAGTGGGGGGAGAAGGGGGTGGTGGAGGGAGTGGAATTGTGTGTGTGTGTGTGTGTGTGTGTGTGTGTGTGTGTGTGTGTGTGTGTGTGTGTGTGTGTGTGTGTGTGTGTGTGTGTAGGTGTGTGTGTGTGTGTGTGTGTGTTTGACAAGGGTGGATTGAGCAGGATGCGGCTAGGTGGAGGAGTGGAAGGGGATGGGTGGCAGAGGGTGGGGTGGGGGGTCTGGAATGGCGTGAGGAGAGAGCGTGATCCATCACTACCTGTGTAGCGGGGGAGGGGGAGGCGAGGGGTTGGCTAAGGGGGAAGCAGAGAGTGAGAGAGTTAGGATGAGTAAGGGGAAGAGAGAGAGAGAGAGAGAGAGAGAGAGAGAGAGAGAGAGAGAGAGAGAGAGAGAGAGAGAGAGCTAGTCTCTCTGAGCCTGATTCACCTCGTCCCGCATGCGTCGTGATCACGATATATGAGCAGCAACACCATTATTTACAAGTGCTAATCTGGGGCTTTATATGTCATGGCTAGCCCTATGCTTCAAAGACTCTCTCTGTCTCTGTCTCTCTCTCTCTCTCTCTCTCTCTCTCTCTCTCTCTCTCTCTCTCTCTCTCTCTCTCTCTCTCTCTCTCTCTCTCTCTCTCTCTCTCTCTCTCTCTCTCTCTCTCTCTCTCCCTCTCTCTCCTGTGCTCATATTTCCAATCGTGCACTCAGCTCATTCTGCATTACTCAATTATCTAGTAAATCAGTGATACACACAGGGAACATACAGAGCCATGTACGCTGACACAAACACATACATACACACACACACCTACACGCACACGCGCACACCAATTGACACGCGCACACGCACATGCAACCTCGCACGCTAACTCGCACTCAAACGAGCGTAAGGGAAAAAGTTGGCGTGGCGAGCCGTGTCTGGTGACCTGTTCTGGGAGCGAGGGTCAGGGAGCAGAGGTCGAGGGGAGGTAACAGTACACCGCGCGCCGAGGAAACAGCGGAGGAAGCAGACATTTGAGCGTGTGCAGCAGAGCACAGCAGGAGCCTCGGATGAGAGAGCAGCAGCGTGTGTTTAAATATGAATGATGACGGTCGGGGGGAAGACACAAGTTAAGTGGGACCGATCAAAAGCCGGCCGGGGCGAGCGAAGCGGCGTGGGAGCGAGCGAATGCAAGTGGGAAGGAGCGAAGGAGTGTGGGAGCGGCGGAAATTAGCGACAGCTCGCGCCCTGCCCTCTCCCATCAAGCCGCACACGCACGGCAGCCGGCCCTGCAGTCCCACTCAGGATGCCAGGCGCCAGCACGCCAGGACTCGGCTCGGGCTTTTCTCACTTCCTGCACGCCCTCCAGCCTCGGCGGGGGCGGGGGGCGGGCGGCGGCGGGGGAGGGCGCCCCCCGACGGCCGCTGGACGCCGTGGTTGGTGTAACAGGGTCGGGAATCAAGGTAGAGAGGCTGAGGGGGCCTCCGAGCCACCTGCCCGGGTGTCGCAGCCGGCCCAGTGTGGTCGGGCGGTCGGGCCAAGGGAGGGCGGTCGGCTGGCTCAATACCGGACCCTCTCACCACCAACACGGCCGCCGCCGCCGCCACTACCACTGCCACCGCCCTCGTGCCACCGGGCTTCGGACGCGTGTCACTTTGCTTCGGCCGCGATGTGGGTGGGTGGATCCAGCGACTCAGCGGGTGGCTGGCGCGCCGTGACTTACTTATCGCTCTGCCCCAAGCACTTTCTTTTTCCCGGGATTTTTTCGCTCCTTTTTTTTGCTTTCTTCCGCCACGGAGGATCTTTAAGACTCGGCGCAAGTTACGGCAGGAACAAACAGGGGAACTTCGGTGCCGGGATGGGGATGGAGGAGTGGCAGGGGGGCGGGAGGGGGAGGGGGAGGGGGAGGGGAGGCCAGGGGGACGGGGCCGCAGAAGGGTACCACGACCTCGACAGCTGTGTGAGTGGTAGAGACACCAGGCTGGTAACCCAAGTGGACACGAGAACACTTGTGTGTGCGTCCCAACAACCCAGTTAAATAGACAGACACCCAGAACTCCGCACACACACACGCACACACACACACACACACACACACACACACACACACACACACACACACACACACACACACACACACACACACACACACACACACACACACACCTCTTCCCTCCTCCCGACATAAATAGCAAGCGCACCTTCATCTTGAGAAAATATCTAGACCTACACATACTAACGGGCGCTCGCATACGTACACGCCCGCTCTCGCCCCAGCCCGAACGCACACACATGCACACACGCACACAGGTCGCCGGGACGCACACGACGGCAGCCAGCGGGGATAAAAGCACTTGTCGCCCGCGTCCTAGTCAGCCAAACACGTGAGCGAAAGGAGGAGGTGTGAACGCTACGCCGCTCGCCTCGCACGGCTATCAATCAGCGGCCGCCTCACCTCGCGCTGCTCGCTCGCTCCGCGCCTACTTAGAAGACAAATTAAACTATTAATTAATGAGGCCATGACTCCTGCGAGACGTCAGCCTGGCTCTCTCTCTCTCTGCTCGCTCACTCTCTCTCTCTCTCTCTCTCTCTCTCTCTCTCTCTCTCTCTCTCTCTTCTCCTCCCTCCCTCCCTTCCTCCCTCTCTCTCACCTTCTCTCTCTCCCTCCCTTCCTCCCTCCCTCCCTCTCACCCTCCCTCTCTCTCCCTCTCCCTTTCCCTTTAGCTCTCCTCTTCCCCTCTCCATCTCCTCGCCTTCCCTCTCCTTAGCCCCCTCCCGCACGTCACTCCTTCCTCTCCAAACAGAAACGGAAGCGGATGGAAAATTGCGGAAACCCCCTGGAGGTTACGGTCTCCCCCTCCCCCTGTCCTGCCCCCCTCCTGCAAGAACGAGGCTGTGGTGGTGTGGGCTGAGGGAGGAGGAGAGTAGGGAGGGAGGGAGGGAGGTAGAAGAGGGGGTAGGGAGGGGGGAGGGGGAGGGGAAATGCTGTTGATGCTGATTATGGGAACCCGGTATTGTTGCAGCCTAATGGTAACTAAAGGAGCAGTCACTGTCCAAAATTGTGAGGAGTTGCATAATTACGTGCACATAAGTGTTGCAGGGGTGGCACGCCGGGGGCGAGAGGAGTGGAGGAGGAGCAGGAGGAGAAGGAAGAGGGAGACGAGAAGGAGTGGTGGGCGCGAGGAGGTCGGTGGAGGAGGTGGAGGAGGTGGAGGTAGCGGCAGTGTGGCGGTGGTGGTGGCGAGGGCCGTGTTTGTGATAAGGGCGCGAGGAGGGGGCGGTGATGTGTCAGTGTTGCGCGTATAAACCACCGCGGTGCCTGTGGTAATGGCCGTGGCGTCTGGGCGAGCGGGGAGGGGCGGAGAGGGGCGGGCGGGAGAGGGGGGAGGGGAGGGAACGAGCGAGACGGGGACCCGGTCGGGGAAGGGGAGGAGGTACAGGCAAGGGGACCCAGGGCCGGGGAGAGTAAAGGAGCGAGGAGTGCGGTCGAGGGAGGAGGAGGAGGCAGAGGAGGAGGAGGAGGGGACGGAGGTAGAGGAAGAGGAGGAGGAGGAGGAGGAGGAGGGGACGGGGATAAAATATGAAGACGAGGTGTACCGCTGCGATCTCGGCCGGTCTGATGAGCGAGCCCAAGGAGGCAGGCGGTGCGTGTACCCAGCCGCGCCGGTGTCTTGACTCTCCTTCGTCGCTGTTCGCTTCTCTTCGTCCCCGACCGGCCTCGTGTGCGCCCGAGACCCCGAGGAGGACGGCTTGTTATTGTTATGGGAGGGGGGGGGGGGGGAGGGCCTCGCTGATGGGCTCTGCGGGGTCGGACTGGTGGGAGGAGGGGGGGGGGGGGGGGGGGGGGGGGGGGGGGCGGGGAGGAGAGGCGATGGCAGAGGGAAGGCGGATAGATTAGGGGGAAAGGGAGGGATGATGGAGGGACGTCAAGAGCAGGACGGGGAGGAGGAAGGGGAGGAAGAAAAGGGAAGAGGGAGAGAGAGGTGCATAGAAGAGGAATAGAAGTAGAGGAAGAAAGAGGGGAGAGAGAGAAAAAAAGGAAAGAAGAGGGGGAAACCGAGGAATGGCAAGAATACGAACAAGACTAAGAACGAGGGACACGGTCGAAGCAGGGGAGAGCTGCAGGGAAGGATGAAGAGAGAGAAAGAGAAAGAGAGGGAAGGAGGAAGATTGAGAAAGACGAAGCGAGAGAAGGAGGAAGAGTGAGGAAGCGGAAGAGAGGGAAAGAGGGAGAAAGAGGAGAATAAGAGAGAAGAAGGAAGAGAGAGAAGGAGGAAGAGAGGGAAGGAGAAAACGAGAGAAGGAGGCAGAAAGGGAAGGCCGGACAGAGCGCGGAGCAGCAAGAGGGGGAAAGGGTGATGGGTTGGTTGAGGGGCAGATGATGGGTGGCGCAAGGGCTGGCTAATGGATGAGATCTGACGTGGGAGGACGGGTCGCGGCCGGAGGTGGGAGAGGGACCTTCTGCTGGCCGCTGATAGAGCCCGCGGTCGAGGTCGTTGTCGACGTCGCCGGGGTCGTGCTGGAGGGGTGGGGGCGAGGGGGGCGGGGGTGGGGGGTAGTGGCTGCTAGAGGGTGTTAGCAGGGTAGAGGGGGGGAGGGGGTCTAACCGAGGCCCGCTCGGTGTGGCAGAGAAGTGGTTAATGGGGTAGGTGGTACGAGGGGGAGGAGGGAGGAGGAGGAGGGGGAGGGAGGAGGAAGGAGCAGGGGAGGGCAGCCTCGCGAGGTAATGAATGGCTGGGAATTTTAATCAAGACCGCGATGACGAGGGAGGGTGATGTGTGGTAATGATGATGAAGAGTTATGATAAGGGTTGTAATGCTCATCCGGCGGGAGCGCGGGTGATGCAGGAGATGGACACGGCGAAAGGGTGGACACCAAGCGGTGAGGAAATGAGGGCAGGGACATCTGGCCATGAGAAGGGAGCTGGGATGGGCGGGGTAATGAGGACGCAGGAAGAGGTTATGAGTCTAAGGTTAGATGGCACAGGTAGAGAGAGAGAGAGAGAGAGAAAGAAAGAGAGAGACAGAGAGAGGATGGGGTGTGGCGAGAGAGAGAGAGAGAGAGAGAGAGAGAGAGAGAGAGAGAGAGAGAGAGAGAGAGAGAGAGAGAGAGAGAGAGAGAGAGAGAGAGAGAGAGAGAGAGGGTGGGAATGTGAGAAGAAAGACACAGAGGAACAGATTACGGCAGCGGATTTTGTAACAGTTCATGTTCTGGAACAAGTTCTGAAAGGCGAAGAACAGCGGAACAGATAGGCGCGCTCCAGCCAGCCGATCGCCGGAGCACAGCCGACTGGAGAGAGAGAGTAACAGGTAAATAAGACGCCAAGGGAAGGGCTAGAGAAACCAGAGCTAGAAACCGAATGTTAGAAATGGCTAACAGAAACCAGGGCTAGAAACCGGAAACTTGAGAACCGAAGGTGTACCTTGGCTGTCAAGTGGAGGCGAAGGGGAAGGGGAAGGGGAAGGGGGGGGGGTATGGTGCGTGGTGAAAGCGGTAATTACCCGAAGGTGGGCGGCCGGAGTAATGACAAGTGTGGTTCAACTAACAGTCGGTCACCGCCCCCCCCCCCTTCTGATCCCATCCCATCCCTCCCTTCTCCCACGCCCCCTCCCCCTCCCCCTTGTTCAATGATGGTGTTGATGGTGATGGTCATAATGATGGTGCTACTGATAGTGATGTTGCTAATGACAGCGTTATCAAAGAGGGTGTTTTAGGCGATGACGGTGGCTCGTGATGGTGTCCCTGCTGATGATGGTGGCATGATAGTGTCGAGGTAGTTGTGGTGGCGGGCTCCTGCTGCTGCTCCTGCTGCTGCTGCTGCTGCTGGTCCCTGTCGAACCTTCATCGATTTCCGCTTGACGTCCGTTTAATTGTTCACACGCGTCGGCCTCTCCACGGCACAGAGGGGACCCGCCAGGCATGAAGCGAGGGGAGGCGAAGGGAGGCGAGGGGAGGGAAGGGGGGAGAGGGGAGGCGAAGGGAGGGAAGGGGAAGGGAAGTGGAGGCAAAAGGGAAGGGAGGGGTAGGAAGTGGAGGCAAAGAAAGAGGAAGGGAGGGAGGGGGGCGAGGGGAGGCGAGGGGAGGGAAGGGTAGGGAAGTGGGGTGAGGGGATAGGAGGGAATGGGAGGCGAGGAGAGGGAAGGGGGACGAGGGGAAGGGGAGCATGGGGAGGGGAGGGAAGGGGAGGGAAGGTGGGCGAGGGGAGGGAAGGGGGTGAGGGGATGGGAGGGAAAGGGAAGCGAGGAGAGGGAAGGGGGACGAGGGGAAGGGGGGCGAGGGGAGGCGAAGGGAGGGAAGGGGAAGGGAAGTGGAGGCAAAAGGGAAGGGAGGGGTAGGAAGTGGAGGCAAAGAGGAAGGGAGGGGCGAAGGGAGGGAGGGGGGCGAGGGGAGGCGAGGGGAGGGAAGGGTAGGGAAGGGGGGTGAGGGGATGGGAGGGAAAGGGAGGCGAGGAGAGGGAAGGGGGACGAGGGGAAGGGGAGCCGTAACGCTATCAACATCAACATCAAAAGACTAATAGATTAATCTGATATCAGGTTTCCTTGGAGCAATCATTCACCGCATGTTCCAATTCTCGTTAGGCCTATCCAGCAAAAAATTACGAATCATACCCTGAAAAAAAACACTTGTACAATCTGGGTAATGGTGGACGACGAAGCACTGGGAAAGAGACGAGTTAATAATAATCTGAAAGGGAGGGAAGGGAAGGGAAGGGAAGGGGAGGCAAGGGGAGACTACCGGAGGGCTGGGGTTGTGAAGGGTAGGGTAAAGTAGGGTATGGTAGGGGGTCAAGGTAGATGACTTGGCTAGAGAGTGTGAGATGACCCGGCTGTAGTGGGGGGGGGGGACGATATAATAACTTAGTGAGATGACCTGGCTGTAGGGGGGGTGGGAGGACGATATGGTAACTTAGTGAGATGACCTGGCTTCGGAAGGGGGGTGGGGGAGGACGATATGATAACTTAGTGAGATGACCTGGCTTCGGAAGGGGGGGGGGCGAGATTCGTGGGTTTCTTGGGGCTTCTCGGAGAAAATGACATGAAGACAGACCCTGCTTTGAGGGGAGGTGAAGTGACGCGACATGACTGTAGGGAAGTGAGGGAAATTAGCCAACTTTAGGGGAGCGATTTTGCAACTTTCAGGGAGCCAAACGAGTTGACCTAACATTAGGGGTGTTGGGGAGATTGCCCAGTTTTAGGGAAAGGAAGTGAGGTGACCTGATGTAAGGTGAAGTATTGTGACCCAACTTTAGGGAAGTGAGGGAGATGACCTAAGTTTTGGGAAAGTTAAGAGAGACGTCTAAACTTAAGGATGGTGTGGGGAGGAGGGGGGAGGGGGGGGTAGACGAAGATGATAAAGACTCCCTTCTCGCCCTTGCGTCTCTTTTTTTCTGATATTTATTATTATTCGACCTCTTCCTCTTCTTTCTCCTCCTTTTCTTCCTTCTCTCCTCCCCTCCTCTTCCTCCATCTCCTCCTCCTCCTCCTCCTCCTCCTCCTCCTCTTCCTCCTCCTCCTCCTCCTCCTCCTCCTCCTCCTCCTCCTCCTCCTCCTCCTCCTCCTCCTCCTCCTCCTCCTCCTCCTCCTCCTCCTCCTCCTCCTCCTCCTCCTCCTCCTCCTCCCCCTCCTTCTTATAAACAAAGCCCAAAGTGAAATATTTCCCGGACTCAACCCTCCCTTCAGACCGCTGGGCATCCGTCCCACGCCCTCGCGAAGCCTAAGGAACTATGAAAGCGTTTCCCCCCACGCGAGCATGGGAGAGAGAGAGAGAGAGAGAGAGAGAGAGAGAGAGAGAGAGAGAGAGAGAGAGAGAGAGAGAGAGAGAGAGAGAGAGAGAGAGAGAGAGAGAGAGACAGAGAGAGAGAGAGAGAGAAAGAGAAAGAGAAAGAGAAAGAGGCAGAGACAAGAGACAGAGACAGAAAAGAGAGAGAGAGAGAGAGAGAGAGAGAGAGAGAGAGAGAGCAGTGAAAGCGCAAGAGGGAGAGAGAGAGCAGTGGAAGTGCAAGAGGGTGAGAGAGCAAGCAGGGGGCGAGTTAGCCTCAGATTTATCCCTCCATTAGAGGCGTTTGGCGGCGGCGGGCGCTCCACCTCCTTCCATCTATCCCGGAGGTCAATAGTGTTGTTCTATCGGGCGCCTCTGATCCTATGGAGGGCTCGGCGTATAGGAGGCTTCCGGGCTTCCCTCGGGACTCATCAGGGCTTCATCCGAGTTTGTTAGAGCTGGTTATGACTTTTTTGTTTTTTTTTGTTTATTAACGTTGTCGTGGTCTCTCTCTCTCTCTCTCTCTCTCTCTCTCTCTCTCTCTCTCTCTCTCTCTCTCTCTCTCTCTCTCTCTCTCTCTCTCTCTCTCTCTCTCTCTCTCTCTCTCTCTCTCTCTCTCTCTCTCTCTCTCTCTCTCTCTCTCTCTCTCTTTCTCTCGCTCATCCACCGTTTTTCTGATCAAGTTTTTATTTTTTTCCATCATTATTTATAAATATACAATTATATTTTTTTATTTCATTTTGTTCGTCTCTTAACTCTGGTTGCGGGATGAAGCCCACGATGGCACGGATAAGGATCTAGTTGCTAAAATTCGACGATGTGTTTAATCTCCTTCTCAAACAGGCACCGAGTTGAACAACTGGCTTCCGTTCAGGATGTAACAAGTCTCTGAACTTCGGTATATTTCCGAAGGCACATGTGTGGCCTTTGCTCTTTCTCTCTCTCTACTTGTGTGGCTGGCGGTCTGTGTGCTTGTGTTTTATGTATTAGGTAAAAGCTTTTTTCTCTCTCTTTTTTCCCCCTCTCATTCTCTCTCTCTCTCTCTCTCTCTCTCTCTCTCTCTCTCTCTCTCTCTCTCTCTCTCTCTCTCTCTCTCTCTCTCTCTCTCTCTCTCTCTCTCTCTCTCTCTCTTTCTCTCCGTCTCCCTCTCCTTCTCCCTCTCCCTCCTTCCCCGCTTCGCATGTGACTGAACTCATAGACTTCAACTCTCTTTCAAGCCAGCAATTTCTCTCGCGCTTGTACCTCGTCTGCTCGTCTTTCGTCTAGGCACGTGGCATCCTTCCGCTCCTCCCCCTCTTCCCTCTCCCCTCTCCCCTCTCCCCTCTCCCCTCTCCTATCCCTTGCTTTCCCCACCCCGTCCCCTTTTCCCTTCCCCTTCCCCTCTCCTCCCCTATCCCTTTCTTTCCCCACCCCTTCCCATTTTACCTTCCCCTTTCCCTCCCCTTCCCCTTCCACTCCCCCTCCCCCTCCATTCCCCCTCTCCGTCCTTCGTCTCTTCCTCTCCTCCGCTCCTCCTCTCCTCCTCCTCCTGTCATCCTTTTCATCCTCCTCCTCCTTCTCCTCCCCCTTTTTATGCTCACCTCCACCCCTCCGTCCCCTCTACCCCCTATGGTTTCGTCTCTTCCTTAACTCCTTCCCTTAGCCCCCTCCCCCTCCCCCTCTGCTCTCCACCGCCTCCCCCTATGCCCTCTTCCCCCTCCCCCCGACGCATGTGGCACGCTCCCTGGACAATATCTCAGTCGCGGCGCCTGCTTCGGACGGGTCTCCTGCTGCCCCGCCGCCTCCGCCCCACAATAGCGAAGTTTCCTTCCCTCCCCTCTTCTCACCTCCCTCCCTCCCTCCCTCTCTCCCTCCCTCCCTCCCTCCCTCCCTCCCTCCCTCTCTCCCTCCCTCTTTCCTTCCCTTCCTATACCTTCCCCCTTCCATCCTTCCTTCCCTCCCTCCCTCCCTCCCTCCCTCCCTCCCTCCCTCCCTCCATCCCTTACCCCCGTCCTCCCTCCCTCCATCCATCCATCCATCCCTTTCCCCCGTCCTCCCTCCTTGCATTCCTACCTCCTTCCATCCTTCCCTTCTTATTTCCTTCTCCCCCCCCCCCCGTGCGCGCCTCATAACCCCGAGGGAGGAGTGTCTTCCCCCGCAACGATGGTCGAGACGCCGGCACAAGGTCAACGGCGGGGCGACCTTATGGCCCTCGCCTATTCTTTCCTGTGACTTTCCTGTCAGAGGGAGGGAGGGGGAGGGGGAGAGAAGGAGAGAAGGAGGGAGGGAGGGATGGGAGAGAGGGAGGAAGGCAGGAATGGGAGGGATGGGTAGGGAGGGAGGAAGGGAGAGATGGTAGAGAGGGATGGGAGAGAGGGAGGAAGGAAGGGATGGAAGAGAGGGAAGGTAGTGAGGGAGGGAGGGAGGTAGGGACGAGAGGGGGTGTAGGGGGGAAGGGAGGTAGGGATGAGAGGGACGAGAGGGGGGTAGGGGGGAGGGGGAGGGATTTGGAGAGCGGGAGTCAGGGGGATTTTCGGCCGGTTGTTGAAATTGGATCGCGCGGTGGATGTCGTGCTGCTGAATGTGGGCCGAAATAATCCGTGGGGGATATTGTTTACAGCGTTCGGAGGGGACTTTCTTTACTGGTGGCGGCCAGAGGGGAATCCGTGTATGTTTGTGTGTGTGTGTGTGTGTGTGCGTGTGTATGGATGGATGGATTTAGGAATGTATGGCTGTTTCTGTATGTGTGTTTTGTGTGTTTTTTGTATGTATGTATGTATAGAAGGATGTATGGGTGGGTGGAAAAGTGTGCGTATGCATTTATGTAGAAGAATCCACTCACTCATTACATTATACTCCCTCTCAAAATCCCTCAAAGAACATCAGCGAAGTATCCACCCAACCCGCCCCCCCCACCCGCCCCCTTCACTCACTCCTTTTGAAACGAACCATGAATATCCAGTGTTTCTCTACGACCTTCATATAAAAAAGAGATTCCACGAGCTGTTTGACGAGCGCCGTTGGACGGACTGACTGACTGACTGACACGCGTCATTACGGGACCCGCTACTGAACACTGCCTCCACCCCCCACACTCCTTCACCTCCCCCCCCCACCCTCTTCCTCCTCACCCCTGCCGCTTTCCTCTATCCCGCCCGTAATCTCTCTCTCTCTCTCTTTCTCTCTTCTCCTTAACTCTTTCTTCATTTTTGTTCTTATTTTGTTTTTATTACTACTTTCTTTTCTCTCTCTCTCTCTCTCTCTCTCTCTCTCTCTCTCTCTCTCTCTCTCTCTCTCTCTCTCTCTCTCTCTCTCTCTCTTCCTCTCTCTCTCTCTTTCTTATGCATACTAGGATAGAACAAGTAGAACAAGAACAAAACAAAATTTAGAAAGCAAACAAGCAAGAAATAAAAAATACGAAAAAAGTAAGACGAAAGTAGAGGCCCCAAAAAGAAACAGCTTTGGAGAGCAAGCAAGCAAGCAAACAGGCGGGAGTAAGGGGAGGGAAGGGTGGTGGGAGGCAGGGAAAGGGAGGGAGGGAGGGAGGGAGGGAGGGGGGCATGCGAGGCGAGGCGAGGCGTCGGAAGGGAAGCCGGTTAATCAAGACGAAGGCCGATAAACAGCGTAAGCAAGAGCGCATCGGGACCACCTGCCTCCTCCCGCCCGCCCGCACGCCCGCACGCCCGCACGCACGCAAATCGATGGGTGACGTGCAGCTTCGTTAGGTGGAGTCGAAGGTAATTGCGAAGGGAAATTGCGGTGAAAAAAATGAGGTTTCTCGTTCTCTCTTTCTCTCTCTTTCTCGTTCTCTTTCTCTCTTTTTCTTTTTTCTTTTTTTTCTTTCTCTTTCTCTCTCTCTCTCTCTCTCTCTCTCTCTCTCTCTCTCTCTCTCTCTCTCTCTCTCTCTCTCTCTCTCTCTCTCTCTCTCTCTCCCCCTCTCCCTCTTCTCCCCCCCCTAATCTTTATCCTCTCCTTCTCCCATCTCCTCACAGACTTTCTATCTTTCTCCTCCCCTTCTACATCCCCCATACCTCCCCCCCCCCTCCCCCGCAGTGGAAAAGGCCAGCTGGAATGACGCCATCTGGATCCCGCTCTTAGGAATGGGAATAGGAATGGGGACGGGAAGGGTCGAACACCGCCTGTTTGGCTGCGGTGTGGGCATGTGGGAGGGGGGAGGGGGGTGGGCGGAATAGAGAGAGTGGGCGTGTGGGCGGGAGAAAAAGAGAGTGGGCGTGTGGGTGGAATAGAAAAAGTGGGCATGTGGGCGGGAGAAAGAGAGAGTGGGTGTATGGGCGAGAGAGAGAGAGAGAGAGAAAGGGCTTGTGGGCGGAGGAGACAAAGTGGGCGTGTGGGTTTGTGGACCGAGAAGAGAATGGGCGAGCTAGCACATACAAGGAAGGCGTTGCTTTCATACCAATAACGCCCTTATAAAGATCTTTTTTATGTATGTTTTTTTGTGATGATTCTTCAGGAGTGAGAAATAAGATTTTGTGTCTGTTTGTATGTAAGTCTGTGCGTGGGAGTGTGTGCGTATGTGCGTGAGTGTTTACGTGTGTGCGTGTGTGTTTGTGTGCGTGTGCGTGTGTGTGTGTGTCTGTGTGTGTCTGTGTGTGTGTGTGTGTGTGTGTGTGTGTGTGTGTGTGTGTGTGTGTGTGTGTGTGTGTGTGTGTGTGTGTGTGTGTGTGTGTGTGTGTGTGTGTGTGTGTGTGCGTGCGTGCGTGTGTGTGTGTGTGTGTGTGTGTGTGTGTGTGTGTGTTCGTGTGCGTGTGTGTGTGTGTACGTGCGTGTACGTCCGTGTGTGCGTGTGCGTCCGTGCGTGTGTGTGCTCGTGCGTGCGTGTATATCCGTGCACTCGCGTGTGATCCCTCCTTGCTCTCCTTCCCGGCTATTAATCACACGTCAGTCGCGCGAGCAGGATGATGCAGGTCACAGGGAATCCTCTTCAATTACGCTTCGCTCCTCCTCCGCTCCTGGCGGGGGCGGGGGCGGGGGTGATGGAAGGTGGGTGGAGGGTGGTGCAAGGGGGGGTGGAGGGTGATGGAAGGGGGATGGAGGGTGGTGGAAGGGGATGAGTGGTGGTGGAAGGGGTGAGGGTAGAAGGGGGGTGGAGGTAGGAAGGGGGGTGGAGGGTGGTGGAAGAGAGGTTAGAGGGGTGGTGGAAGGGGGTTGGAGGGTGGTGGAAGGGGGGTTGGAGGGTGGTGGAAGGGGGGTTGGAGGGTGGTGGAAGGGGGGATGGAGGGTGGTAGAAGAGTGGAGGAAGGAGGGACGAGGATAATGGAAGGAGGGAAGGTGGGCGGGGGGGTAGAGTCGTGCGTGGATTGTATGGGGATCGTGGCTAGGGGAGGTGGGGGGAGCGAAGAGTTATAAGGAGGGGAAAGGAGGGGGGGGGGAGGCTCCCTACATCGCTCCTTCTGTATGCGATGCGGAGGAGGAGTGGGAGGGGAGGGGGGGTAGGAAAGGGTCGCACGGGGGTCACCGGGGGGAGAGGAGTGGGGGGCTGCCTGCGTCGTTCCTTCTGTTCGTGGGAAGGTTTTTGCCGGGGTGGGGAGGGGGAGGGGGAGGGGAAGCACTGGAGGGGGGAGGGAGAGGTGGTCGTGGCTTGGGTTAATGAAGCAGAGAGGTGTCGCTCGCTCGCCTCCGCTCTTGTCCTCTCCTCGCCTTCGCCTCCAGCTCCTCCTCCTCCTCCTCCGCTTTCTTCCTCCTCTTCAT
>BOPN01001460.1:149591-154591 GCA_017312705.2 Penaeus japonicus
AGAGGGAAAGAGAGAGGGAATGGGAGAGGGAAATTGAGAGGGAGTGGGAGAGGGAAAGAGAGAGGGAGTGGGAGAGGGAAAGACGGAAAGAAAGCGAATGGGAGAGGAAGAAGGATTTGGAAAGGGAAAGACAGAGGCAGTGGGAGTCTCAGTGGTAGAAGGAAAGGGAAAGGGAAAGAAAGCGAGAGGAACAGAGAGAGAGAGAGAGAGAGAGAGAGAGAGAGAGAGAGAGAGAGAGAGAGAGAGAGAGAGAGAGAGAGAGAGAGAGAGAGAGAGAGAGAGAGAGACAGATCAAGACAGAGACAGAGACCGAAAGAAGACAGACAGACAGACAGACCAAGCAAGCGCTCCTAGCAAAGACCCGCCGAGCAGGGAGAGTCCCCACCGCCCGTCTCGCAGGCGACGCAGACGGTGTAAGGGATGACCCGCCTCACAAACGCTGTCAGCCGCAGGGGAGAGCGAAGGGGTGGGGGAGGGGAGCAGGGCGAGACGGAAGGAGGGAGGGAGGGAGGGAGGGGGCAGGTTGAAGAGCGTGAGGGTGGAGGGATGGGAACAGGGAGAGAGAGAGAGAGAGAGGGTGGGGGGACAGGTTGAAGAGCGTGAGTGTGGGAGGGAGGGGAACAGGGAGAGAGGGTGGGGGGGGGGGCAGATTGAAGAGCGTGAGGGGGGGAGGGGAGAAGTTAAACAAACAAACACAGCTACAGGGCAGGCGGGCAGGGGAATATACAGGAAGTTGGACACAGAGCAGCACAGAGAGCAAGTGCGAGGAGGGGGAAGGGGGAAGGGAGATGGGAGGAAGGGTGATGGAGAGGAGGGGGAGGGTGATGGAGGGGAAGATGTGGAAGGGATTTGAGGGGAGGAAGGGGGTTGGAAGGGAGGAGAGGAGGTGGTTTATGGTGCTACACACACAAGAACGTGGCTTGAGTTCGGGCACCGTGAGAAGGCACTCGGGCGCACCACCCAACACAATCAAACAAACATGCTAACAAACAAACTCGGGAGCACACAGACACATGCACACACTCGTGCTTGCGGACACACGCACACACTCGTGCGTGCGAACACACGTACACACACACACACACACACACACACACACACACACACACACACACACACACACACACACACACACACACACACACACACACACACACACACACACACACATACACACATGTACGCACACAAACGCACACATACGTCCACAAGGGCTGGCACTAGGGGAGGGGGAGAGGGAGAGGGGAGGAGGGGTAGGGGCAGGGGCGGGGCGGGCGGGCAACCTGGCGAGCAAACAGGAGGGCGGGGCCGTTATCTTTGGCAGCGCTGAGACCCGGGATATCGGGGCGTGTTGACGAGTTATGGCCACGCCCTTCCAGCGCCTCCCCCCCTCCCTCCCTTCTACTCCTCTTCCCCTTGCACCCTTCCCCCCGTGTTCTCTCTGACGCCCTCGGCCGCCCACGACCCGACCCCGCTCCCTTCGCACGCCCACATTCGCCTGCTTTCCTGCACCGCCCATGCTTATCCCGGCGGTCCTCAGATCCTCCTCTGCCCCGCCCACGCCTCATCTCCGCCCATCACACATTCCCCCAAGGAACTTCGCCACTTCCTCCCTCCCTTCCTCTCTCCCTTCCTCTCCTTCCCTCAATCCCTCCCTGTTTTTCTCCACTTCTCCATCCCTCCATCTTTCCCACTCCCTCCTTCTCTCTCTCTCTCTCTCCCTCTCCCTCTCCCCCTCTCCCATTCCCTCTCCCCCTCTCCCTCTCCTTCTCTCTCTTTCTCCCTCCCTCCCTCCCTCTCCCCTCCCCTCCTTCCGCGCTGCTCCATTCCTCACGTACATAAAATCTCTCACCCTCAGGCTGCATCTCCCAGACCCTTCTCCCCCTCCTCCTCCTCCTCTTCTTCCTCCTGCTGCTCATCCTCTTCCTCCTCCTCTTCCCCATCCAGTTACGCTTCCTCCGCCTCCTTCTCCACTTCCTCCTTCACATATTTCTCCTCCTCCTCCTTCTCCTCTTCCACCTCCTTTACCTCCTCTACCTCTTCCTCCTCCTCCTCCTCCTCCTCCTCCTCCTCCTCCTCCTCCTCCTCCTCCTCCTCCTCCTCCTCCTCCTCCCCCCTCCTCCTCCCTTCACCTTCCCCATCCTCTTATCATCGCCGAGCTCCATCCATCCCTTCCCAGGTGACCCGCCTGCCTCTCCTGTCGTGTCACTCTGCCACACCCTTCGCTCATGAGGTGCCATCCACCCACGCTCGCTCACTCACTCACTCACTCACTCACTCACTCACTCACTCACTCACTCACTCACTCGCTCGCTCACTCACTCACTCACTCACTCACTCACTCGCTCACGTTCACTCGGTATCTCGCTGCCCACACTCGCTCGCTATCCCTACCACACTCACGTTAATTAGAGCTTAAACCTGACCCGGCTCTTAAACTCCTATTTCCCCCCTTTTCCTCCCTCTGCCCTTTCCCCTCTCTCTCACCCCTTCTATCCCGTTTCTCTCTCCTCTCCCTTCCCCTCTGCTCCTTTTTCCTCCTCTTCCTCTCCCCCCGTCTCCACTCTTTCCTTTCCCGTCTTCCGATCCCCTCCCTCCCGTCACACTCTCCTTTCCATCCTCTAACCTCTCTCCCCTCTCCTTCCCTCCTCCCTTTCCACCCTCTAACCTCTCTCCCTCCCCTCCCCTCCCCCCCTCATCCCCACCGAGTCACTGCTGTCGCTCGCGGTGATGATGTGTCGACTTTCTCCCGAGGCCTCGAGGTTGTCACATCATTGCTCGAGATCTTGCTGGAAGTTTTTTGTCCAGCGAGGTTCTTCGCTCGCTCGCTGTATTTTTGTACTTTTTTTTTTAGCGTCTCCGTTTTGTGTTTTGTTTGTGTCCTCTCGTTTTGCGGCTATTCTCTCTCATTCTCTGTCTCTCTTTTACTTTCTATCTTTGTCTGTCTCTCTGTCTCTTTCTCTCTTCTTTCTTCTTTCTTCTTTCTTTTCTCTTCTCTCTTCTCTCTTCTCTCTCTCTCCATCTCTCCATCTCCATTCCCATCTCTTCTCTCTCTCACACTTCTTCTCCCTCTCCCTCTCCCTCTCCCCCCCTCCCGTGGGTGCGTGTACAGTCATGGGAGACGCGCGCCGCGAGGCAACCCAGGGAACTGCGATGGTGCTCCTTCGGGGGCGGGGAAGGAAGTGGCCAGACGTCCCTGACTCGCCTGCCATTAAGGATGCTGCCCTCATCCCACTCCGGGATCCTCCATCATCCTCCGCTTCTTTGCTGCTTCTTTCTCTTCCTCTTTTTTGTGTGTATGTGTTTTTTTCTTCTTGTTCTTTTTCCTCTTTCTGTCTCTTTTTCCAAAGTCGCTGCACCACACTAAATTCCGTGCATGTATCTCCGCGGTATTTTTGGAAGTCTGGACTCGTGCAATTTTTTTTTTTTTCGTTTCATTTGATTCTTATTCTATCGTTCGCTTCCCTCCTGTTTAATCTGGTTACAATGTCCTTCGTACAATGTCTGTCGGATACTTTAGTTCACACCCACCCTCTCGTGTCGTGACCTGGCCTGTTTTCCTCGTGAAATTTTCGCGATGGATAATATTTGAACGCTTTCCTGATCTGACCTCTGGCGCTGACCCTTTTTTCACCCGATGCGGCTCCACTAAACACTAATCTCGAATCTTGCAGTCAGATCTTTAGAGATTTTGTGTACCTTATATTTTTTCCGTGGGCGTATGTGTTGGAGTGGCGGCCTATGTGTGGGCGGAAGGTATGATCATATACATGCAGTCGACACCGACACCAGGAGCACATAATTACTGTTTGTACGCTGATATTACCCGCCGGAATGTATGAGATGTTGGACATGCTTTTCGCACAGCGTGACGCAGGCCACAAATATGCCGCGGATACAGCTGCATGCCCATCATAAGCTGTCCGGGGGGAGCCTGCCTTGCCTGCTCGCACCTGCTGCCTGCCTGCCTGCCTGCCTGCCTGCTTGCCTGCTTCTTGACTTAACCCCTCTCGCTCTCTCTCTCTCTTTCTCTCTCTCTCTCTCTCTCTCTCTCTCTCTCTCTCTCTCTCTCTCTCTCTCTCTCTCTCTCTCTCTCTCTCTCTCTCTCTCTCTCTCTCCTCTCTCCTCTCTCCCTGTCTCTCTCTGTCTCTCTCTGTCTCTCACTCCCGCCCCCTCTCGCTTTGATCCTCTTGTCCTCCTCTCCTCCTCCTCTCCTCTCTCCTCGCCTCGCCTCGTTCCTTATGCGCCGACAGACACTTGGTTCCGGCCTCACTCCTTTCCTTATTACCGTCCTGGTCTGGAGGATATTTTTCTCGTGATTGTCTTCGCCGTTTCTTCCTTCCTCCTCCCCCTCCTTCGCCTCCCCATTCTTCTTCCCTCTCCCTCCTTTCCCCCATTCCCCATACCCCCCTCCCATCACAAGGCCCTCGTTCTCTTGGTGTTTCCGCCTCCCCTTCCTGGACGCTCTCAGACCTACTACCTGCTGCTGTTGCTGATGCGTTTCCCTCCCTCCTTCCCTCCCTCCCTCCCTCCCTACGTCTCACTTCCTTCACACTCCCTCCTTCTTTTCCTTCTCGCTCCAATTCTCTCCTCTCACCTCTCTTTCTTCCTGTCTCGTTCCCACCCTCCCACCCTCCTTCCCTCCCTCCCTCCCTCCCTCCCTCCCTCCCTCCCTTCCTCCCTCTCATTCCCTATATAGCTCCCGCCATGCACGCCCGCCGCCGCCACCGCCGCCGCCGGGATCCGCTGGCCCCCTGACGATAGACGGCCGCGCACAAATTACGGCTGATGGAACAAAGAACACAGGGGCCCCGTGTTGACATAGCGAGCCACCGGAGCCGCCATGCTGTACTCACTCTCGGGGGGGATGGGATGGGAGGGGGGGTGAGGGACGAAGGGGAGGGGGATGGAGGAATGAAGAGGTGGGGAAAAGAGGGGTGAAGGGGAGGGGGAGAGCTGAAGGGGTGAGGAAGGCATGAAGGGGAGGGGAGGGAAGAGAC
>BOPN01001460.1:159591-189591 GCA_017312705.2 Penaeus japonicus
TGGATCATGGCTCCTTGGGGAGATCCGGCACTGGTGCAGGTCTGGCGCTGTGCTGCTTGTGCTGGGCTGTTGTGACAGAGCCTGGTTGTGGCTTGGCGGCGGCCCGGTTGTGGCCTGGCTGCGCGGGGGCTGTGCGGCTGTGTCATTTTGTTTGTCGCTGTGGCGCTGGTTTATGGAGCTTGGGGGCTAGAATGGCGGAGATCAGTATATGCCAGGGCTGCTAAATTCGGGATTTATGCTGGTGGCTATGGTGATCATTTGATACAATATGTTACGTAAAGCTAGCGACTGTAGAAAGCCACCCACATGCGCGATACCGACCAGCGAGGCAGTAGGGAAAGAATCGTGTTAATGCTCGTATTTATGGCAACGATAACAGGTTCTGACAACGGTCTTGGGAAGTAAATCTCGAGGAATGTGAAGGAGGGAAGAATAATGCATGCGCTGATTTCTGGGGGATCCCGCGTTGCAACGGCCGCCGAAAAAAGAGCGAAATGCCGTCGACACAAAAAGCCAAATGGAGAGCAATAAACCAACCGCACGCATATTTCCCGGCTGTTAGTGACGTGTTAGTGTCACTCCCCTTGAGAGCGAGTGTGTGTATGGCACGCGAGAGAGTCAGTACGCAGGGCACGAGGTGGCACTGTATCGTACGTAGGTCAAGGAAAACGGCACTATATTAAGCAGAAAGTTAGGGAGCGAGAGTTTCGCTCGCTGAACGAAACATTGGGGATGATCTCGATCGTCTGTAAGTGGCCGTCTAATAGCACTGGCACTGTGTACAAATGTCAGATCATGAATGCTTGTTTTCTCGCGGTTGTGCAAGACGGCATTCAGCGCTTCGCAAAGGCCACACATGCTGAACGGGGCGGAGGAAAGGGGCGGCGGGATTAGGACGCTGCATTAAGAAAAGGCCGCGTGCGAGTGGCGTGAACGAAAGCGTCGAGCGGGCGGGAGAGGTAAAGAATGATAGAGTGAGAGTGGGGGCGGGCGGCTCGTGCGGGGGGAGGGGGAAGGGGCGGGGAGACGGAGGAGGAGGAGGAGGAGGAGCAAGGGAGGAAGGGGAAGTGGGAACGATGTGGAGAGCGGGAGCGGGAGAGGAGGAGGAGGATGAGGAGAAGGAGAGGGAGTGGGACAAGAGGAGCATGGGGAGAGGGGAGGAAGGGGAGGGGAGGGGAGAGGAGAGCCATCGCGGGGCAGAGCGTTGGGCCGACACTCCCGCCTAAGCAACAGGTGGCGACGCGAGCAGGCAGCCAGCTCCCGCCGCCGCCCGCTTACGCTACCTGCCGCCGCGGGCTGATGGAGCCTCTCTCACGCATCACGGTCCACTGGCACCGCACGGAAGGGGGCGGGGACTAGTAGAGGGAGGGAGAAGGGGGGGGGACTCACGGGACCCTCGCCTGTAGCTAGGAGATGCTGAGGGCCGGCGGAGGGGGGGAGGGGGGAGATATTGTGGAAGACACGGCCTTGTTCCTCGCTCGGAAAAGATGGCTGGGTTGATGAGGTCTGGGTACTTCCGCCGCAGGAGCGACACCTGACCCAGCCGTCAAAGATGTGTAGGTTCGTTCCTGAGGAAATTCGAGATAGGAGAAAATAGTTTAAGATTGTTTGTATCTTTATAATCCATTATTGATGTTTTATTTGATTTAATTAACGTTCTTTTCTCTATTCTTGCAGGTAAATGGGTGGTGAAACTGAGAAGGAAATACCACGTAAAAGGTAAATAAGGTGCATGGTGTGAAAGTCTACGGAGCTTCAGTACCGGTTTTCACTTACTTCGTATTTATGCTCTATCACATATGGAATTCCGTTATACTCAAACGCCCTACCAGGAACGATAGAGGATTACAATGAATACGAAATAAGTACCCAAAGGATCCTTACTTACTGGAGTGGTTGGAAAATATTGATGATCCGAATTTTTCATGGACGACAGCTGCCTTTTTTATCAGATTAGCATATATTAGTGTGCACATATGATTGGTTAAATGTATGTGTGTGTGTGTGTGTGTGTGTGTGTGTGTGTGTGTGTGTGTGTGTGTATAGGTGTGTGTGCGTGTGTGTGTGTTTGAAGGTTTGAATCTGCCCTTCCTGCCACCAGAAGCCCTAATTTCCCGAAGCAGGGCACTGATCCCGAAAGTTGTTTTTAACTCGCCCCACTGAAAGGGCGGAGGGGAAAAACTATTGACATTCAGAAATAAGCCAATCAGCAGCAAGCCACAGCGTGTATTAATTGGCCTCGTGTTGTTGCGGAGGAGAGCAGAGGCGAGGCAGAAAAGTGTATCTACAATGGCAGGAAAAACACGTCAGGAATTTATCGCCTTCCGTGACTGCTGCACTTGCTGGTCCCGTCCTTCCTGTCTCCCGCCTCCGCCGGGAAATGGTAAAAAAGAGGGAGAGAGAGAAGAAAAAAAAATCGAGTAAAAGAGGGGTGTGGGAAAGGATATTGGAAAAGTTCCCAATTAGAATTCTTTAACGTCAAATACAGGCGTGTAATATAGAGGAGACATTCCCACTCCATTTTTGTTAAGCTGCATGTAAAATATCCCCAGAATTAGAGAGGAGAGCGAAACCGCGTGAATTATGTAGGAAAAAAAATAAAACATCCGCAAAATTCCCCCCGAGTGGCAACCGAGGCCATAACTTGGGCAGAGAACAGAGCTGCCGACACCACTACGCCGCGAGCCGCTGCAAGGGCGCATCCCCGCTCACACCCGCTCCAATCCCGCCCTTACGCCCGCCGTCCGCAAGGCCCAGAGTGGCGCGGGACCGGCGAGCGTTATATAAAGCTATATAACAGCCAGGGATAGGGGACAAATTCGCGTGCTCCCTCGGGGTGGGTTACAACGGGAGGCTGGCAGCCGGGTGCAATCTGGCGCAACCTCTAATGTGCGCGGCGGACGCGGCCACCCGGCTCAAGTGGCCAGCCCGCGGGGAGGGGGGGAGGGGGAGGGGAGGCGTCCCGGGGAGGGGGGGGGTGCGAGAGGGCGACGGGAGGGGGGGAGGGCTGGAGGGCGATAGGAGGGGAGAAGGACGGGCTAGAGGTAAAGGGAGCAAGGGAAGGGAGGGCTAGAGGGCGATAGGAGGGTGGGAAGGGAGTGCTGGGGGGGGGGGCGACGGGAAAGGGAAAGAGGGGACAAAAAGGCGATAGGAGGGAGGGAAGGGAGAGATAAAGGAGTGGCAGGAGGGTGTGGGAAAGACGAGAAGGGAGGAAAGGAGAAGGGAGACGAAAAGGGAGGAAAGGCTCTGCTACGGTTGATGAGGGTCGGAGGTAAGATGGGGGCTGAGTGTGTAATGGAGAGGGCGTGGATGAGAGGTGGGCGCGAGGGCTAGACTGTGAGGACGACCTTGAGCGTTGGAGGGCGAGGGCGTGTATGTATGCGTGTGTGGGAAGGGGGAAGACGAGGGAGTGGAATGGAGTGGAGGGCGAGGTTTGGAGGGGGACAAAACTCGGCGCCGGGATAGAATTAAGGCATTAAGATGGTAATGAAGGCGGGAGAACTTAATCGGCCAGCGAGACGAGGCCGAGGTGGGGAAGACGTCGCGAGATGAAGCTTTGTTAAGAATTGTAATGAGTTCTGACGGAACCTCTCCAGCCGCTCGGAGGAGTGTGCGCGCCTGTGGGTTCGTGTGTATGTGTGTATGTGTGTGTGTGTGTGTGTGCACGCGTATGCGTGTTTGTGTGTGCTTGTGTGTGTGTGTTGCATATGGGACGTGTTCTATGTATTACTGTGAGCATGTATGTGTGTATGTGTGTTTTGTACTGGTAGAAAATCCCACGTTAAGAGTGAAAACAGACATTTACGTACGCCTGTGTGTCACCACCATGTCTTCATTAGCTAAGTGTATGAACGGGGTGTCGGGCAAGGGGGGTGGGGGAGGGGAGGGTCGTGGAAGGTAAACAGTGCGCGGGGTCGTCGCGTGTTAATATCTGGGCCGAGGGAGAGGATCCTGCACAAACAAAAATGGAAGGTAGGGCGGAGGGGAGACTGAAATATAATTTGATAGTCGGTGACGCACGCAACGGGAAATAGGAGAGAAGAGGACGGAGGGCCATGAAAAATTGTTGGTCCGCTGTTGCAGTAATATTGATGACTCGCTCGTGGAACGGAAATGGAAGCCGATGGGACAGCGTTGCATGATCTCGCTCTGTCATAACCGGGATGGCGGCGCCCCCTCCCCCCCTCTCCTCGCCCCCGGCATGCACGGCGGGGGAGATGGAGGGGAGGGGGAGGGACCACACGGCACTCCTGACACCGGCGGCGAGCGATGCCAGCGGCTTTATGGCGGCAGAGCGGCACTTTTGGGACGGCGTTCGACAGCGTCTGAGGAAGGAACGATCAGACGCCGGCGAGAGTCTGCCATTTGGGAATGAACTCTGCCAGAGCCTGGACGGATATACACTCTAAAACAGATACTAAAACAGTTACTCAAACTGTTACGAAAACAAACCGATAGAGCCGCATTCATAGACATTCACACACACACACACACACACACACACACACACACACACACACACACACACACACACACACACACACACACACACACACACACACACACACACACACGCACACACACACGCACACGCACACGCACACTTTTTCTTCGTCGTGGCATGTTTCCACATGTTCATTATGTCCACATACGTAAAAGATTACAAGCAGGGATTGGCAGTGATGGGATATGACGCACCCTATATGTTCCCTCGCCGGTTCTGTGGGAAGGAGGGGGTGGAGGGGGGGGAGGGAGAGGGAGAGGGAGAGGGAGAGTGGGTTGGAGGAAGTGAGGGAGGGAGTGAAGGACGCAGGGAGTGGGGGAGTGGGGGGAGAGTTAGTTAGAGAGAGAGTAGAACACAGGTCGTAGGGGAGAGTTAGTTGGAGGGAGGAAGGGAGGGAGAGTAGAACGCAGGGAGTGAGTAGGAGGGAGGGAGAGAAAGGGGCAAGTGTAGGAAGCGAGGGAGAGGGAGAAGGGATACAGAATGGGAAGGAAGCAAGGAGGGAAAAAGGCAGGAGTAGAAGGGAGGGAGGAAGGGAGGAAGTAGGAGAAGGGGAAAAGAGTGTGTGTGTGTGTGGGGGGGGGGGGAAGGCCAGAGGCAAGTTGTGGCTGGCACGATGAGCAAGAACACGTCCCCTTCCACCCCTCCCATCCCCCCCCCCGTCTGTTCCTCCTTCCCCTCACCTCCGCCTCTCCCCTCGTCCCCATCCCCATGACAACATCAGCGAGAGATCGTGGGAAACAATGGAATTTCTCGAGGGAGCCAGAGCGGGCGGGGGGAGGGGATGGGAGGGTGGGGTGAGGGGAGAGGGGAGGGATAAGGACCTCGTTTCTGAGGCCTTGTTGGTGGCTCTGAAGAAGTGGGGGCGAAGGATGGAAGGAAGGAAGGAAGGAAGAGACGAGAAGAAGGAGGAAAAGAATGAAGAGGGAGAGGCGGAGTATAAGAAAAGGAGGAGGAGAAACTGGAATCTGGAAAAAAGGGAAAAGGAGAAGGAGAAGATGAATTAGAAAAAGAAAGAAAGGCAGAAAATGAGGAGAAGGAAGATGAAGAAGACATATGGAAGAGGGAATAGGAGATGACGATGGAAAAAAAAGAGGGAAGGAAAGGATAAAGGAAGCGAAAAGGAGGCGCAGAAGGGCTCACCTCGCCTTTATTTACTCACCTGCGAGAAGTGTGAGGGGATAAGCGAGGGGGCGAGTGTTCTTCGAAGGAGGAGGAGGGAGGGGGGAGGGGGGGAGAGGCAGGGGGGGGGGGGATTGAGGCGTGTTCGCGTAGGATATGGGAAGCGTGGTGTTTGCTCTGACAGGGAGGAGCTGCCTTTCATAGAGGAGAGCCGTTGCAGTGACTGGAATGGGGGGAGGGGGGTGGAGAGAAAGAGGGAAGCGGAGTGGGGATGAGAGGGAGAGGGAGAGGATGAGAAAGCGAGAGGGAGTGGGAGAGGGTGCGAGATGGAGAGAGTGAGAGGGAGAGGGAGAGGGTTACAGTGCGAGAGGGAGAGGGAGAGGATGAGAGAGCGAGAGCGGGAGGACGAGAGATTTAGCAAGTAGTCAACCGAGGACGACCAAACAAACAAGGTCGGCGACAGATATCAACAAGCGAACGTAGACAGGGTGGAAAAAATGCAAATTGGCATTAATCCACGCTAAAGCCCCTCCTCCCTCCCTCCTCCCCCCTCCACCCTCCAAAAAAAATCTGGATCGGAAATCAAATGAACCAAAAAAGAAAAAAAGAAAAAGAAAAAAGGCTCTTCCCAAAAAAGAAAATTCAAAAGACGAGCGTGAGTTTTGCGAGACAAACACCGAGGCGGCGACGGGGGCGTCGGCGGCGGCGGCGGCGGCGGCTTCCTCATTTCCATCTCCGAAGGATGGGGATGCAGGAGCCAGCGCGCGCTCGGCAGCTGGAAGGAATGGGCCGAGGACAGGAATAGCTGGGAATCTGGTGTAGGATTCCTTATGGGCTCGAGCCTGCAAGGCTCTCCTCCCCTCTACCTGAACGCAGCGCTGGTGCTTAGTGAGGGGAAAAAGGAGTGAAGGATGAGGGGAGGCGAAGGAGGCGAGGGGAAAGGGAAAGAGAGGGATGGCGGGGATGAACAAAGAGAAGGTTCGAAGGAGGCGAGGGGAAAGCAAAGAGGGGAGACGGTGGGGATGAGAAAGTGAGCGAGGGAAGACAGACAGGAAGGCACAGACAAAGACAGACGGAGAAATGGAAACGAAGGCAGAGATAGGCGGACAGACGGGCAGACATGCACACAGACAGACAGACAGACAAACAGACAGACAGGCAAAGTTACAGACAACCAAATGGACAGTCCCGCCCACCAGCCAGCGGCCACAAACCCCGGACATTGAAAAAAAAAAGGTTCGTCGGATCGACCAGGAATAACAAAGCGTCGAAATGAAGCCATTTCTCCTATTCGACGCTTAACAATAAAAAAAAAGAAAAAAAAAGCGGCCGCCATTTCGAACTCCTTCTCGGACCTCGAGAGTTGGAGGAACTTCGGCCAAGGAAGGAAATAAGATCTCACAGGTGGGTCCAAGTGAAGGGGGGGGGGGGGGTAAGGGGCGAGGGAAGGAGTAAGGAGGAGGGGTGAGGGGGGGGGGGGCGTAGTTGATGTGCCGCCCCTGCGCTCGGGGACGCCTGCCTTGCCTTACTTACGGCCGCGAGCAAGCCAAAGTTCCCTTCGTCGATCACAGAACGGACTCGGGCGGAAGCAGGCTGCGCGCGTATGCGTGCATGTGTGTGTGTGTGTGTGTGTGTGTGTGTGTGTGTGTGTGTGTGTGTGTGTGTGTGTGTGTGTGTGTGTGTGTGAATGCACACATACATACGTACATACATACATACATACATACATACATACATACATACATACATACATACATATATACTTACATACTTACTTACCTGCATACATACCTTACACACATACATACATGCATACATACAAATAAATACACAAACATACATAAACGCACTCACAAATCCACAACCTGTATGCCTGTGCGGGAGCCATGCAAGCTGAAGGACGAACACACAGTTACGCATCACCATTTACAAGTATTCTTCTCGAAGGAAAGTATTGTTTTTGTTATCCATCGTCTCCCGTTGTCGGAGGAAGAGATAAAGTCCCTATCATGCACGGGAGCCATGCATGACTCACGGAACTTCCACCTGCTGGAGGGCTTGGGTTATTCTTCGTCGTTGAGTTGGAGCTCTTGACAGGAGACCTCGCCTTCTCTCCTTGGCTCCTGGCTGCCCCTAGAGGGTCTTAGTTGCTCCTAATGGCTCTTTGTGGCTCCTTGTGGCTCCTGCCCACTGCCGGCGACTACTAGCAACTTCGAGCGACTTCTGGACGCTCCTATAAGCTCCCGCTAGCTCCCAGTGGCTCCTAGTTGCTCTCATTTGCTCTTAGTGGCTGCTAATGGCTCCTCCTTACTGCTATGGCTCCTATTACCCCCGCCCCCAATCCCCTTCGCCTCGTCGCCGCCCGCAGCAGGTCCCTCCGGTCGGCCAAGGGAACCCGTCTCCTTGCAGTGCCCCGGCCGCCGTGCTGCAGGTCGCTCTGACAGGCCGTTACTCTTGTCCTAAATACGAGCGCCTTCTCTTCCTCCTACTCCTCCTCCTCCTTCTCCTCCTCCTCCTCCTCCTCCTCCTTCTCCTCCTCTTCTTCTTCTTCTCCTTCCTCTTCTTCTTCCTTCTCCTCCCTCTTCTCTTCTCTTCTCCTCCTCCTCCTCCTCCTCCTCCTCCTCCTCCTCTCCTCCCTCCTCCTCTTCCTCTTCCGCCTCATCCATTCGTATCTCCTTTTCCTCTTGGTCTTCTCCTTCATCTATTCCTTCGCCTTTATTCTTGCCCCCCTCCCCCACTCCTTCATTTATCCGTCCTGCCGTCCTCCTCCTCTAGTGCCGTCCCAAGGGCCCGGGGTGTGTGTGGGGGGGGGGGGCGTGGGAGTAGGGGTCGTGGGTAGGGGAGGGGGGAGAGGACCGGTGAGGGGGCCGGGCAGGGGTCCTGGAGCACTTTGGCGGCAGTAGCGGTCGCGGGGCAAGTTATTGCTCCGCGCCAGCTCGTTGATCTTCATGTTGAGAGGCCCGCACTCTGTCATCAGCGTGGTGTGGCGTGGCCTAGTTCCCGGGGTGGCGTGGCTTGCCATTTGTCCGCGCTGCCCCGCTATCTGTATGGCATGCTCCTGTCACAGCCGATAGGGCGCTGCGATATATTTCGGCCGAGCCTCGGACGAGCCCCCCCCCCCCTTTCCCCCCCCCCCCCCCTGCCGCTGTGGTACGAATGTATCAATTAGCTGCTTTTCAGCCGGTCAGGGATAATTATGAGTGCGCTCCTCGACGCCCGTGTTAATAGCAATCTCCACGCGGGTGTGTGGAGAGTGATTGCGTTTGGTCCGGGATCGAGAGCCAGAGGGCGCGATCCCCGTCCCTGCCCGGAAGGACTGAAATATGACAAAATCAATGTGACGCGCAGAGAGAAAAGAATGCCAATCCGCGTACTCGGGTCCGGGCTCATTCCAGGCGAGAAATGAGTGGAATGAGGGGCCGCCGCGCCGCTGCACGTCCGGCTAGATAGCCAGAAAGTCAGAACCAGTCACTTGTCACATTGATTGAAGCGTCGCCCGTGAGAGCGAGACGCCGTTCGTCTACGCTCTGCACTCGGGCAGTCGCGTGCGTGCGAGGGAAAAGTTTGAAGGCGGAGATTGCGAGAGGAAGACATGATTTAATCCCCCTCTCGAGGGGATTCATGAGCGGGATCAGCGAGAGGGGATGACTCGGAAGTTTATCCTATTTATGGACAGCTCGATCGCTCGCCCTCGCACCCCGCTCCCCCTTCCTCGCCTCCCCTCTCCTCCCCTCTCCTCCCCTCTCCTCCCCGCCTCGCGAGGGAGCTCCCCCATACGCGTCCCTGCGACATGTAGCATTCTGGAACGGGCGAACCATAGGAAAATGCGAGTCAGTTATCCGTGGGAAGTTTATTGGCAATAAATGGCTGACAGTTGCGGTGGTAGACGAGTGTCCAGCGAGGGCGCGAGGAGGGAGCTAATATACGGCATTGTCACTGCTTCCTCACAACCCTCACTCACTCACACACGCACGCCAACGCCCCCACGCGCACGCAACGCCCTCTGCTTCTTCATGGCTGTGGAAAGAAGGCGCGGAGAGGATGAGAGTGAGACCATCCTAACCGCCCCTTAACGCGGCTGGTGATGATGGCGCCGGCGATGATGGTGATGAGGCAAGTCAGGCCCGCGCACAGCCCCTCATCACTCACGAGGGAACGACGGGGCGGGAGCTAATCTGGGGCATCGAGGGCTCGGGGGATCAATGTGGGGCCTCACCTGGCGCCCAGAACTCACCTGATTATGGGACCAGCCCTTGGGGACGGCGGAGGGGGAGGGGGAGGCGGGAGAGACGCGAGGGGAGGAGACGAGAGGAGAGGAGGAGTTGAGAGGCGTGAGGGAAGGGGAGGAAGAGAGGAAGGAAGAGGAGGTGAGGTTAGACGAAAGGAGGGGAGAAGAGGAAGAGGAAGCGAAGAGAGAGGAGATGAAGAGGAAAGGCAGGAATGTGGGAGAGGCGCGAGGGAGAGAGAGAGACTTTGACTTTGACAAGTTTATTGAGAAAGAGAGAAAGAGAAAGAGAAAGAGAGAGAGAGGGGGGGGGGGAGGGGGGGGGGAGACGAGGCAAGAAGAGTAGACAGAAAACGACAGACAAAACCGAGCCAGAGGCCCTTAAAGAAGACCGCATAAGAGGAAAGAGGAAGAGGCGAGCGGCGGCGAAGGGAGGCTGACCTACCGGAAGTCCTGCGGCAAACGGCTAGAGGAAGGAATCGTGTGCCGCGGCGGCGGGGCGACTCGCTCGCAATTATTCCGATTCTGTCGCTCATCTGTGGGTGTAGAGATCACCCCTCTGCTCCCCTTTCCGGTCTCCCCCTTTTCTCCTCTGCCCTCCTATCCTTTTTCCTCTTCTCTCCTCCTTATCCTACTTCATTTCCTATACTCCTCCCCTACTCCCTTTTCCCTCCCTCCCTCCCTTCCCTCCTTCCCCTACCACCCTCTTTACTCCTCCTTGTTCCCCCCTCCTTCCCTTTCCTTCCCCTTCCTTCCCCCGCCCCCCTCCCTCCCAGTATGACCTGCAACCCGACGTCTGCCCGTGACCTGCAGGAGACAAGAAACAGTCCCTCTTTTGAAATCGCGTTTTATGCCTTCCTACCGGTTCTCTGCCGCCGCGTACGACCTTCCATTTGCTCTCCCCTTTTCCTCTGACCTTCCGTCCCCTTTTCCTCTCTTTCTTTTCCCCCTTTCCATTTCTCTCCTCACTTCCCCCTTGTCACTCTCACTCTTTCTTCACCCTTTCCCTCTCCCCCCCTCCCCTTGATCTTCACCCCCCCCCCCCTTTTCAAAGCTCTGCACGACCTTTTCTTCCGTGGGGCACGACCGCCCTTCGCCTCGCACGACCTCTCTTCACGTTCACCTTCCCTCCATCCCTCATTCCTTCCCTCCCTTCAACCCCCCTCTTTTCTTTCTCTCTCTCTCTCTCTCTCTATCTATCTATATATCTATCTATCTATCTGTCTGTCTGTCTATCTTGAGTCAAGTCTCTTTAGTCAAATACCCTCTTCCCCTCCCTCCCTCCTTCCCTCCCTTTCTTCCTCCTTCCCTCCCTCTGTCCTTCTTTCTTTTACATCCCTCTCTCTCTTCCTTCTCTGCTCCCCTCTCCCCCCCCCCCCCCTCCTTCCCTCCGTCCACGCCATCTTGTGGATTACGCTCCTGTGGATCCTTCGCTCGCCATCGACTCGCATGAGGAAAGAAGAGGAAAAAGAAAGAGGAGAGGGAAGAGGAGGCGGTGGAGGAGGAGGAAGAGGTGGAGGAGGGGTGGGGATCGAGGGAATGAGTGGAGTGGATTGAGTCGATGTGGAGGAAGAAGAGGTGGAGGAGAGGTTCATGGGTGAGGAGGACAAAGAAAATTAAGTGAAAGGGTGATGGAGGGGTGAGAGGAGGAGGAGGAGGAGGAGGAGGAGGAGGAGGAGGAGGAGGAGGAAGAAGAAGAAGAAGAAGAAGAAGAAGAAGAAGAAGAAGAAGAAGAAGAAGAAGAAGAAGAAGAAGAAGAAGAAGAAGAAGAACCAGAAGAAGAAGAACCAGAAGAAGAAGAACCAGAAGAAGAAGAAGGACCAGAAGAACCAGAAGAAGAAGAAAAAAAGAAAGAAGAAGAAGAAGAAGAAGGAAGAGGAAGATGAAGCGCAAAACACAAAGAAAGAGAGACAGACACCGAAATACAGAGACAGAGAGACAGAGTGAGAAACACACTGAGAGAAAGAAAGAGAGAACGAGAGCGAGAGCGAGCGAGCGAGCGAGAGAGCGTGCGAATGTGGTAGAGGGAGAGGAGAGGACACGGGAGATTGGGTGACTTTAAGAGAGTGAGAAGGAAGATGTAAGGAGGTGAGATGTTTAAAGTGTATGGGGGAAGAGAAGAAGGCGGAGGACAGAGGGTCTCCGGCGGCGTTAAAGGGTCTCTCTTGCTTTCTCTCTCGCTCGCTCCTTTTGCCTGTCCTCTTGTCTGCCTGTCTATTTGTCTGTCTGATCTGTATATGCTTGTCTATGCATGTCTCTCTATCGATTGATGTATTTCTTTTTTCTCTATCAGTTTACCTTTTATTACCTTGTTTTCTTAATTATTACCTGTCTATCCCGTCCTGTCTTTTAGTCTGCCTGATTCTCCCTTTCTATGCGCCATCTGAATGTCTATCCTTTCTATCTATTAACCAATCCACCTCCCTATCTTTCCCTACTCTCTCAATTACTCACTTCCTCCTCCCCTCCTCCCCCCTCCCTCCCTCCCCCCTCCCCCCCCTCCCCCCCCCTCCCCCCCCCCTCTTCCTGCTTCCCTACCTCTACCCCTTCCATCCCTCCAGTCCTCGACTCACTCGTCAATCCATCCTATCTATCTACCTATCAATCTATCTATCTTGCCCTTCTCTCTCAATAACTCCCTTCCTCGGCTCCTCTTCCCTCCCTCCCCCTCCCCCCTCATTTACTCCAGCCACTCTATAACCCTACCCCTACCCTCCCTCCTTCCTGCCGAAGCAAGATGTTCTGCCCTCGGCGCCCCCGCCCTCGAAGCCCCGCCGTTCCTTTTGTCATCCGGACTCCCTAAATTATTAAGCAGGATCGAGTCCCGCGCTCAATCGAACGTCGCCAGTCAAGGAGGAGGGGCGGGGGGGGGGGGGGGGGAGAGGAAGGGGTTGATGCAGGGGGACGGGGAGATGTGAAGAGGGGAAGGAGTGAAGGAAGGAAAAGGGAAGGGGAAGGGGAGGGGTGAGGGGGAGGGGAGGGAAAGGGAGGAAGGGAAGGGTGGAAGAGGAGGGGGAGGGGGAGGGGAGGGAAAGGGAGGAAGGGAAGGGTGGAAGAGGAGGGGGAGGGGGATGGGTGTAGGACGGGAGGGAGATGGAGAGGGTGGGAATGAGTTAAGCAGGGTGCATGGAGAGGAAAGGAGGAGAGATAGGGAGGAAGCAGGGAAAAGAAAGGGGAAGAAGTAAGCGGGAAGGGTGGGGGTGGGAGAAAGGGAGAGTGGGGTGGTCGCTGCCGGTCGTGGATCAGGTGAGCGAGCGAGCGGAAGACACGTGTCGCCGCTCGCGAAAGGTGACATCGGTGGCGACGGCGAAGGGAGGGAAGGACACGACCTTCTCACTCTCTCTCTCTCTCTCTCTCTCTCTCTCTCTCTCTCTCTCTCTCTCTCTCTCTCTCTCTCTCTCTCTCTCTCTCTCTCTCTCTCTCTCTCTCTCTCTTTTTCTCTCTTTCTCTCTTTTCTTTCTTTCTTTCTTCCCCCTCCCTCTCTCTCTCTCTCTCTCTCTCTCTCTCTCTCTCTCTCTCTCTCTCTCTCTCTCTCTCTCTCTCTCTCTCTCTCTCTCTCTCTCTCTCTCTCTCTCTCTCTCTCTCTCTCTCTCTCGAAATAGCTCACGGCAGGATCTTGATAACTGCTTACCTGCAAATTCGACGTGGTCGCAGTGTTAATGGGAAGGGAAGGCTACAGATCATATCTAATCAAGGCATCAGCCTATCTCTATCTCTGTTTGTCTGTTTGTTAGTTTGTCCATCCGTCCGTTTGTCTGTCTGTCCGTTTTTTAGTCTGCCTGCATGTCCTTCTGTTTGTTTGTTTCCCCGCCTGTGTCTGCCCTTATGTGCTTGTAAGCTGTCTGTACGTGTGCTTGTAAGTCTGCCTGTATGTCCGCCTGTGCGCGTGCTTGTAAGTCTGCCTGCACGACCGTGTCTGTTATCGCGTGGGCAGCGTAGAGCCCGGCTCGGAGCGGCAGTAATGGGAGCAGAAATGGCGGCGTTTGTCATCGCTTCCCGTTCCTTCTCGGGCAACTAATCACGACATCGATCTGCGGGCCTAACGAGGTAATGGGAGCCTCAAGTATTGCTCCTCCTGCGAGCCTTGGGTCGCTACCCCTCACCCTCTCTCGCCGCCCCCTTCCCCTTCCACTTCTCCTTTCCCTTCCTTTCTCCTTCCCCTTCTCCTCTCTTACCCCTTCCCTTCCCCTCCTCTTCTTATCTCTCGCTTTCCCTTCCACTTCTCTTTCCCCATCCCTTCCCCTTGCCCTACCACTTCCCCTTCCACTTCTCATTTCCCTTCCTTTCTCCTTCCCCTTCCTCTCTCTTTCCCCTTCCCTTCCCCTCCCCTTCTTATCTCTCGCTTTCCCTTCCACATCTCTTTCCCCATCCCTTTCCCTTGCCCTACCACTTCCCCTTCCGCGTTCCATTCATTTTTCCATTTCTCCCTTTCCCTTCCCCTTTTCATTTCTTCGTTTTCCTTCCCCTTCCCCATCTCCGTCCCCACCCCTTCTCATTTCTTCCCTTGCCCTTATTTAATTTCTATATTTTCCTGTCCACCACCGCGGAAAAGGAGATAGGGAGAAGGAGAATACGAAGATCAGAGGAAAGGGAAAGAGGTAGGGAGAGGTCGAGAGAAGAAAGAGAGAAAGGGAAAAGAGGTAGGGAGAGGTCGAGAGGAGAAAGAGTGAAGGAGAGGGAGAGGAAAAAGAAAGGGAATGGGAGAGAGAGAGAGAGAGAGAGAGAGAGAGAGAGAGAGAGAGAGAGAGAGAGAGAGAGAGAGAGAGAGAGAGAGAGAGAGAGAGAGAGAGAGAGAGAGAGAGAGAGAGAGAGAGAGAGAGTGCGAGGGTGATAGGGCGAAAGGGCGAGGAGGGGGAGGAGGAGGAGAAGGAGGAGGAGGGGACAGGAGCCTCCGGGGAGGCGCGGTACAAAGCCTCTCCACAGGGCCCTTCTGCAGGACTCTAGCCTTGAGCGAGCTCCTCTTGCCTCGCCCTAACACAGCTCGGCTGGTCGTGGACACCCGGGCCCGCAGAAGTCCCCTAATTAGGATGTGTCTCACACAAGACCCATAACAAGCGTGCGCCTCACAAACAAGAAAATTTCGCCGTGTAAACTTCATACCCAGATGCATTTAGAGTTTCCCTCTTCCCCTCCTCTTCTTCTTTCCTTTATCTCCTTTTTCATTTTACTCCTGTTTTTTTTCCCACTTCTCCTTCTTATTCTCTTCCTTCTCCTCCTACTTCTTTTTCTCCTCTTCCTCCTCCCCCTCCTCCTCCTCATTAATATTTTTTTTTTCCTCTCTTTTTATGCCTCTATCTCCTTTTTCTTCATCTTTTCGTAATTTTTGCAGTTTTGCTTTTGTTCATGTTCTTCTTTTGGCATGGCGTTAAAACACTTCAAGCCCGGGATTCCAGCTAGGATAGAAAAGTGATTTATCAGTTTGCTGAAAAAAGATTTATGCGAATATTGCACATTGCAAAGCCCGGTGTTTCCCACGGTGAGAGAGGGATGGAAAATGAGGAAGAGGGAAGGAGAGAGGGAGAGAAGGAGAGAGAGAGAGAGAGAGAGAGGGATAACAAGAGAGAAGGAGGGGGAGAAGAGGAGAGAGATGGATGTGAAAGGGCAGCAGAATGAGAGAGAAGGAGAGAGGGAGGGAGAGAAAGAGAGAGAGAGACAGAAAGAGAGAGAGAGAGAGAGAGAGAGAGAGAGAGAGAGAGAGAGAGAGAGAGAGAGAGAGAGAGAGAGAGAGAGAGAGACGTGATCAGACGCGCGAGAGCAGAGGTCGTCCCCCAGGCGGTCGTGGAGTCGTGTTGTATCTCGGCCTCCAGCCCTCCCCGCGGCCTCCAGCCCTCCGCTGGGACTTGGCCGCTCGCTCTGCCTCGTGTGTTTGTTAAATACCTTGCGCCCGCCTGTGTTTGTTCGGCGTATTGTGTCCGGCAGAGATGTGGGGCGATAGTGACGTTTGAGTGTCAGGGTGAGGGGGCGGGAGCGAGGCGTGTCTGCGGGTTGAGAGTGTAGGCGTGTGGGTGACTACAGGTTGAAAAAGTGGGCGTGTGGGTGGCTACAAGTTGATAGAGTGGGCGTATGGGTGGCTACAAGTTGATAGAGTGGGCGTGTTGGTTGCTACAAGTTGAAAGAGTGGGCGTAAGGGTGGCTACAGGTTGATAGAGTGGGCGTGTGGGTGGCTACAAGTTGATAGAGTGGGCGTAAGTATGGTTACAGGTTGTGAAAGTAGGCGTGAGGGTAGCTACAGGTTGTGAGAGAGTGGTCGAGAGGGTGATTGCGAGTTGCGAGTGAGAGCGGGCGTGAGGGTGGCGTCGAGGCGAGGGAAGTGCAATGCATCCGGACTCTTTTCATGTCCAATAGAGAGCGTGCACTTACAGCACTAGAATGCGCCGTGCGTCAAGGTTATGGGCTGATAAATAAACCCGCCTTTGTCACCGGCTTGTTATCATCACCGACGCCATGAGGGTGGGCTGCCGGGGGGAATAGCTGCTTGCTTATTAGCATGATTATTATTTCTTGTTTGGCACAATCACTCGTCAGGTGTAATGTTAGATTTGCACGTCATTGCAAGTTCTTATGGCCGAGTGATCAGCTTTTGCAAAGCGTTATTTTATTGCCTTTTCTTCCGACCATTTTTTGTTTCTATTTTTTCAAATTAAATCAGATATCCTGGTTACTTTAGGCCTTCATAGTTACCAAATGTTTCCGTTGGATTAGAGAATTCTTCTATCAATACAGGGTAAGCCTCGAACGCAGGGTTATTGTCTCATAACGAAAGGGATGAAACTATTACACATTTTTCGGTGCTCTTGTATTGTCGAGTGGAGAGACTGCATGATATAGCACTCTTTCATATAACATTCATGTGTTCTTTTGTTTATTTTTTTCCACAGTTAGGACTTTGTTCTCTTCATTCTTTTGTTTGTTTGGTTAGTCATTTATTTATCACCGTGGCTAACCGCTATGTTATTGGCCACAGTGTTATGGGAAACGTGGGTTGCAAGTACCGTAGATTAATTCAATTTTCAGATTCGGATTATATCTCGTCGAGTTCAGGGATATTTTTTTTTTCTTTTTGTGAGGCTTAAAGTCGTGGTTGAGAATGATAATTTATAAAGAAAGTTACAGTTAGTAAGAGTTAATACTTCATAGAATTAATGTATTCTGTAAGTTACGAGTTACTAGCAAATACAGGCTTCTCTTGTCTGATAAGTTGTATGCAGAGGACATGGAAGTCATTTTCTGTTCTGTTCGTTACGTAGGTAGTAACTGTAATGTTTAGTAAATAGTATAAGCTGAGATAAAGGAAGATGAATTGATTATGTGTAAGAATTGCATTAAGAAGAAAAAGTACGATGAAAAGACATATCATATGAGAAAGTCAGCCTCTGAAACAAAAACAACAATGGTATAAATAATGATAATAATGATGCTAATGATATTCTTAATGATTGTGATGATAATAATAATAATACATGTAATAATAATAATAGGGATAATTATAATGATAATAATAATGATAGTAATGGTATTAGTAATAATGATAATGATGCTAATGATAATAATAATTATACTAATAATAATGACGATAAAAATAATAATAATAATAATAATAATAATGATAATGATGATCACGAAAATAATAATGATCATAATAAAAAATAATGATAGTGATAAGAAAATAATAATAATAATAATGATAATGATAATCACAATAGTAAAAATGAAAATAATATTTTTCTTTAAATGAGGCTGCCGCATCGAAAGTAGACTCCGAAAGTTGTGAGGAGCAGACTCTAACTCCAGAGTCGTCGTCATCGGCAAGAAATTCACTCTGGATATCTAGGCAGTGCCACACGCGAAGAGGGGAAGGGTGGGGGGGGAGGTGAGGCGGGGGACTAATAGGGGAGGGGGTGGAAGAGGGAGGAAGAAGGAAGGTGAAGATGGAGAGGCAGAGGAAGTGTCAGAGGCAGGAAAGAGGGGAGGAAGAAGAGAAAGAAGAAGAAGAAGAAGAAGAGTAAAAGGAAGAAGAAAAAGAAGAAGGAAGATGAAAATAAGGGGAAGAACGAAAACAAGAATGAGAAGGATAGGAGGAAAAAAAACAAGGGTAAGAAGTAGATGGAAGATGAATTAGGCGACGGTAGGAACAGAAGGAAGAAAAAGTAGGACGAGGACAAGGGGAATGAGAAGGAGAAGGAGAAGAAGAAGGAAGGATGAAGGATGAGGACGAGGAGAAGGAGGAGAAGAAAAAAAGAAGATGGAGGAGAAGGATGAGGACGAGGAGAAGGAGGAGAAGAAAAAGAGAAGATGGGGGAGAAGGATGAGGACGAGGAAAAGGAGAGGAAGGATCAATTACAAGAAGAAGCCGGAGAAAAAGGAAGGAAGGAGGAGGAGAAGGAAGAGGAGGAGGAAAAGAGGAGGAGGAGGAGGAGGCGCAGGAGGTTCGGAGAAGCCAAGTCATGGGAGTTAAGGTGCCGGCGAAGGCGGGGGCGATCCGGCGCGCTTGGTGCCCCAGAAAGGGAATTAGTGCGGAGTTATGAAGGCTGGGGTCGCGCAGAAGAGAGGGGGGGGGGTCGCTGGGGTCGGAGGGAAGGGAAGAGGGGGAGAGGGGAAGCCTGGGGTCAAGAAGGAAAAGTCTGATCAGATAAGGGCTGAGAAGGGAGTTTCCGGCAGGAGTTATGAGCGCATAAAGTGGGGCGAGACTGACAATGAATTGCGGGTTTGTAAGTAAGCAGAGGAAGACTGTATGAGTGGCGGAGGGAAGGGCGCGGAGGGGATGCAGGCAGGCACAATGGACGTGTTGCAGGTGCAGGCTGAGGGGGAGGGGGCGTTGCAGGACCGGAGGTAAATTTCAGCCTGCACTAGTGTCGGTCTTGGCCATAGATATGAGGGCGAGGCAGGGACTGCGTCGGCAAGGATTTGGGAAGGATTGACGTATCAGAGGAGGGCCGGTGCAGGCTGCGACAGGCACAAAGGGGGCTAGCCAGGCCGTGTTTAGACACGGTCCTGTGGCGCAGGCTGTTTGTCTGGGGCGGCGGTGGCGCAGGCTGGCGGGCGAAGGCTGTGTGCAGGCACGGAGGGGCGGTGCAGGTTATGTGCAGGCCGGGAGCCCATTAATTGGCGGCCTCACCCTCGCCCCGGTGTTTGCAATGGAGCTGGAGTTGCTCGTATTGCACACGGGCGAGCGCTCGCTCCCAGAGGCTTTCGCTCGCGCGGCCGCCAGACGCAAAGGGGCGTCCGATCCAAAGTGAAACGTTCGCGGACGGTCGGACCGGCGCTGCGGTGCATCCACTTGTGGCTCTGCCAGTCGGGTATCGATCCATACCGAAAAGTTTCGTTCAAAGTTATCCCCGGCCTCAGGTGTCGCGCGAACGATGCACTCTGCAACGGTCGATCGGCCGCACGCACCTGATAATCAGCCGAGCAGTGCTGATAGCGGCTGGTGATGGTGGCTTTTAGCGTGGCGGTTGTTGATCCTCGGCGCTGTCGCCGCCCCCCTCCGCCTGCCCGCCCCACCCCTCCCCCTCCGCCCTCACTCCCTCCCCTGCTCCGCCACCATCTTCTCTCCTCCCGCCTGTCTCCCCGCCCCTCCCTCTCCCCCGCCCTCGATGCCTGACCGCCCCTTCCTCCTTACCTGGCCGCCCCTCCCCCCTCCCCCTCCCCCTCCCTCTCCGCTCGCCCCTCACCCCCCCCCCCTGCCCCTACCTGGCCGCCCCACCCGTTTTTCCCGTCTTCCCGGCTCCTGTACTTTCCTGTCCCGACCTTTCCTCTGCGGACACGCCCCCGTCACGGCCGGAATCTGCTGCTGCTCGACTCACCCGACCCGCCCGCGCCGCCCGCGATCTGCCTGGGCTAAGGGGGGGAGGGGGGGAGGGGGAGGGGGATTTGCGTTTCTCGGTTTTCTCTTTCGTTTAGCTTTGGTTTTTAACTCCGCGTGTAGCCGCTCCATCGGGTTTGGAACTTCTCCCCCTTCTCTCTCTCTCTCTCTCTCCTTCTTCTTCTTCTTCTTCTTCTTCTTCTTCTTCCCTTCCCTCTTGCTCCTCCATACTCCCCCTCCCCCCTTCTTTCCTCCCTTCTCCCATCTCCTCTTGCCCCCTGCCCCTCCCTCTCCCTCCTTCCTCCTGCCCCCTCCCCCTCCCTCCCTCCTCCTGCTTGTCACTCCCTCTCTCCCGCAGCTGGTCCCGCGCCGTCATTTTCTACACCCATCATTTTCCTCCCGTGTCATTTCTCGCTCCTGCTCTCTCCCCATCCCTCCCTCTCACTCCTCCCTCCCTCCCTCCCTCCTTTCCCTTCTCCTTTCCTCGCCACTCCCCCCCTCGCCCTCCCACATTCCCTCTTTCTTATACCCTGCCTCTCCCTTTCCCCCTTTCTTGCCTTTCTACTTCCCTCTTCCCTTCCCCTAGCGTTTTTCTTCTTCTTCTTCCCTCTCTCTCTCTATCTCTCTATCTATATATCTCTATATATCTATCTCTCTTCTTCTTTTTCTTCCTCTTCTTCTACTACTACTACTACTTCTCTCTCTCTCTCTCTCTCTCTCTCTCTCTCTCTCTCTCTCTCTCTCTCTCTCTCTCTCTCTCTCTCTCTCTCTCTCTCTCTCTCTCTTTCTCTCTCTCTCTCTCTCTCTCTGTCTTTTCTCCTCCTCCCTGCGCACACACATACACACTCAACGCCTTGACAAGTCCCCATCCCCATCCCCCTCCCACCCCTCTGCCTCCCTTCCCCACCCACTGCAATCACCTCGGCCGCGATCACTCACGGGCCGCAATCACCACCACGCACACAGGCAGACACGCGCAAGCTCGCACGCACGCACGCACACACGCACGCACGCACGCACACCTGCACAAGAAAGCTCTGAGGCAGAAGACGACAGCTTTAATGCTGACGAGGGTTACCGCAGAGAGGGCGCGGACGTGCGTGAGGAGGCGACTGTGAGGGGTGGGGGAGGGAAGGAGGGAAGGGGGGAGGGAAGGAGGGGTTGAGTTAAGGGAAGGGGCAACCGAAAGAAGGGTGCAAGGGAGGAAGGGAGGGAAGGAAAGGGGGCAAGGGAGAAGGAGGGGGAGGGGGAGAGGGGAAAGGAGCCAGGGAGTGTCGTGTGTGTCACGTATGTGTGGTCGAGACGAGGCTAAGCAGGAAGAAAAGAGGAGGAGGGGGAGAGGCAGGGGGAAGGGGAAAGGTAGAGTAAGGGCAAGGGGTGGAGTCCTGGTCATAGCGGGCTGATCCATGGTGTCACGCGTCAAGGTTAGGGTGGGGTGGGGTGGGGTAAGGGAGGTAGAGGTAGCAATAGTGGAGTTGGGGCGACGGGGGTGGGGAGGGGAGGGGGTGTAACCCTGAATAGGAAGGAGGAGTGAAGAGACGGGATGGGGGGTGAGGGGAGGGGAGGGGAGGCGGACCCGACGAGGGCATATTTTTTAGGTTTTAGGACGTTTGGCTCCACCCCCGCCAGCTTCTTGACATTTACATGGGAACCTGCACTTTTGGCCCATTTTTCACAGCTTGCATGTACCCTTTGTTCTGCAGTGTACATCCAGGGTGTACTCTCTGGTGTACCCTGCAATGTACTCCCCACCATGTCGGCCATCAATACTAGTTCAAGAGATGTGTTCACCTGCACGAGCCACGGACGCATCACGTTACCAAGATGACTTCGGGCGCAGAAGGGAGCCATAGCCACCCTCAGCCGCGCGTTGTCGTGCTCTTTCAGCCACCTCCTTTCTCTCTCTCTCTCTCTCTCTCTCTCTCTCTCTCTCTCTCTCTCTCTCTCTCTCTCTCTCTCTCTCTCTCTCTCTCTCTCTCTCTCTCTCTCTCTCTCTCTCTCTCTCTCTCTCTCTCTCTCTCTCTCTCTCTCTCTCTCTCTCTCTCTCTCTCTCTCTCTCTCTCTCTCTCTCTCTCTCTCTCTCTCTTTCTCGCTCTCTCTCCTCCTCCTCCTCCTCCTCCCCTACCTCTCTCTCCCTCCTTCGTATTTTCGCGCGTACCTTCTTAATCCGCAGCGTGGGTTCTTCCCTCCCCTCCACCATTCATGGGCCATTGGTGTTCTGGAGAAGGCCGTTCCGTGTGGAAAATTCGGGGAGGGTTGGCAGATGGCGCAGAGTAGAGGGGAGAGGAGGAGGAGGAGGGGGAGGAGGGGGAGGGGACGTGGGGAGGGAGGACTGGAAGGGCAGAGAGGGGGGAAGAGGGGAGGGCAGAGAGGGGAAGGAGGTAGGGATACCATCCCTCTGTGGTTCTGGTGCAGAGAAGCGGGATGTACGAAGGGAAGAAGCCTCATTCGCGGTCCTATTGCTCGCCTGTGGGGAGTGCAGGAGGGGGGAGGAGGACAGGGGAGGGGGAGCGAAGTGGAGCGAAGAGGGGGAGGGAAAAATATTGGCGGGAAATTCTGGTTTCTCATTTGCAAGTAAAATGGAAGGGAAGTCGTCCAGAAAGCCAGGTTGGAAAGTTTGCTAATCTAGATACCAAGAATGTGAGTGTGTGTTCCATGTGTTTATGGGAGCGACAACAGTCCAGGCGAAGGTAGGCATGTGGAAAACGGAGTGTTGCTGGAAATTTCAACGAGGCAGGAAAAGTTTGGGAAGCGGAGGCTGTGCTGTTCATTCTGCCACTCACTTTTTCCTCCCACTCCCCTCCTCCCACCACCCCGGCCGGCGCTTCCAGGCTCGTCCCAAACGCTGGCTTTAGCTCCGGCTTAGGCTTTGTCCCGGTGGCTTTAGCGGGGGGCGGGGGCGCCTCCCCCTCCTGCTCTTCGGTGTCGTCCATATTGGATGGCGATGAGACGCCAAATGGATTTCGTTATCGAAGGGCGAAGCGAGAGCTGCGGCATCGACTGCTAATGGAGAGTTTCCCTTAAAAATTCCGCACCGCTTGAATTATTAAAGATATACTTTAGGGCGGATCGGGAAGGGCGAGCGGATCGCCATGAGTTACAAGCCCGGGAAAGAATGCCCGATATTGAACCCTCGTTTGGCCGACGGCAGACAAAGGCGGGGGCCGGACGAGGGCGCTTACCTGAAGGAGTAATTGGCAAACAGTTCCGCATTCGTCCCCCGCATTAGCCCCCTCCCCGCCCCGCACCCGATTGCGCCCTCCGCCGCTCGCTAAATGGACGCTTTAAGGAGTAATGCAATGCAATGTAAACGTGCAGAGCGCTTTTTTTATGGCACTGCCGCCCGTCCTCTCGCAGTGAGTGACAGGGACGCGGAGGCGGAGGAGCTTCGTGCGCAGACAGGCCCAGGCGAGCGTGACAGACGGGCTTAGGGGCGTCAGGAAGCTTGCACAAGCGGCGACCTCTTGGTGCTGTGTGTGCGTGTGTGTGTGTGTGTGTGTGTGTGTGTGTGTGTGTGTGTGTGTGTGTGTGTGTGTGTGTGTGTGTGTGTGTGTGTGTGTGTGTGTCTGTGCATGTGTATGTGCATTTGTCTCTGTGTATATGCATGGTGACGGCGTAGGATGCGCCGGCAGTGAGTCCTGTCACCACATGTTATTTGTCCAACTAAGCCTCTAATGCAAGGTGGAAAGGAGAGACGGCTGCCTGCGTCGGTGTGTGCATTTGTCTGCCTGCGAATGCGTTTGTTTGCAGATATGTTTGCGTACGTGTATGTGGTGTGTGTGTGTGTGTGTGTGTGTGTGTGTGTGTGTGTGTGTGTGTGTGTGTGTGTGTGTGTGTGTGTGTGTGTGTGTGTGTGTGTGCTTGCATGCATGTATCTGCAAATGTGTTTACAGGCACATCTGTAGCTGCGTCTCCGTGTGTCTGTGTGTGTATGCGCGTATGTGTCCGTGTACGTGTGTGTGTATGTGTAAAATGCTCGCGCACCTCATGACCGTACCGAGAAGCAGCATTACCCGCGGCATAGCACTCATATGACACGTGATGGTCAATATGCCGAGAATTTATACGGCAATTTGTTCACTTGGTTGCGTGTGGCGGTATGTGGTAAGGCATCTAAATAAATCTTAAGCTCCCTTCCGCCCTCCCTTCTCCCTTCCTCCTCTCCCTCCTCCCTCCCACATTCTTTCCCCCGTCCCTCCTCCCTTATCCCTAACTCCTCTCCCACTTACTCCCTCTTCATCCTTCCCCCCTAACTCCTCCCTCCCTATCCTTCCCTCCCTCCCTACCCCCAACTCCTCCCTCCCCCCTAACTCCCCCTTCCCTCCCTCCTCCCTCCCTCCTCTCCTCCCTCCCTCCCTCCTCCCTTCCCCCTTCTTCCCCTCCCACTCACTCCTCCCTTCCCCCTCCCTCCCTCCTCTCGTCCCTCCCCTTCCCTCCCTCCCCCCTAATTCCTCCCTCTTTCCTTACCCCTCCGCCTCCCCCTCCGCCTCCCCCTCCCTCTTCCCTCCTCAGGTGTTCTCGCCGCAACAGCACATTTAATCCTCCTCTAATGTATAACCTGTACATAAGACGGAGCTGGCGTTATTTCACTCTTGTCAGGCATCTCCGTCACTCATGCCCCCTCCCCCTCTCGCTCTCCCTGCCTCCCTCACCCTGATCCACTCGCCCTTGCCCCATTCCCTACTTTTCCTACTACTCACTCCTTGCTCTCCCCTCCTCTCCCTCCATTCCCCTCGCCCTCCACTTCTCCCTCACTCTCCTCTTTCCTTCTCTCTCCCCTTCTCACCTTCACCCTTCTCTTTCCTTCTCCCTCACATTCCCCTCTCTTTACCCTCCCCTTAACCCTCGGCCTCGCCCTCCCCTCCCCTCGCCCTCCCCTTCCCCTTCCCCTTCCCCTCGCCGCCTCTCCTTCCTTTCGGCGAGTGAACACAAGGCAGTGCATGGTCGACCACCTCCGCCGTCCTTTGAGCGCGGGATCTTTATGTGAACGCGCCGTGTGGCTCCCTCTTGACAACAACAGGTGTAGTGTGCGGTTGGACGCCCACGCCGCCCGCACTGCTCTCACAAAGCCTTCTCCTTCTCCCTCCGCCTTCCCCCTCTCCTTCGCCCCTCCCCCTCCCTTGCCCGAAAAGCTTTGTGCCATTTTTGCCCAGCGAGGCACAAGAAATGGCGGCGACTTCAAAAATGGAAAAGTTTGTTAAACCCCGGCGGATTGGGTGCCGAGCCGGTCACTGCGACTTTCGCATGCGGCGTCGAGTGGCTCGCTAACGCCCGCACACCCTGCGTACACCTGCCTTTGTGGAGCCACCTGCCGCTGAGCACTCGCCTGGCTCTGTGTACCTGCCTGCCGCCGAGCTGTAATTGCCTGCCGCGAAAACAGCCCAGGGAGAGTCTTCAAAGCGCCCGTGAGAGATAGCGCCACACGACCAGGGAACAGACAGACAGATAGATAGACAGACAGACAGACAGACAGACAGACAGACACACACACACACACACACACACACACACACACACACACACACACACACACACACACACACACACACACACACACACACACACACACACACACAGAGAGAGAGAGAGAGAGAGAGAGAGAGAGAGAGAGAGAGAGAGAGAGAGAGAGAGAGAGAGATACAGACAAACGCGCAGACACATAGACAGACACACAGACAGACACGGAGAAGATGACAACGACGATGACGCAGCGCCGAAGGGGACGGGGTGGGGGGGAGGAGGAGTGGGAGGGGGGGGGGGGAGGGGCGGGCGAGAACAAGGGGAAAAAAGGTCGAAGAGGGCAAGAAATCGCATTACGGTTCGCGCCGTCAGACCACCCCGAGGGGAGCGACCGGGCGGGGACTCGGGCCGACGGGGGTGCTAGAGCTCGGGAGAGAAGAGGGGCGACCTGGCGAAGGCGGCGACGGAGAGAGGGTAAGGCAGAAGGGATGGATCGAGGAAGACAGGGAGGAGGAGGAGGCAGGCGCCCGGCGAACCAATAAAGGGAAGTCGTGGTCACGGCGCGGAGGAAAACAGGATCGCCAGACAAACAGCTTCTCTCCGCGCTGTCTCCCTCCTCCTGCTCCTCCTCTTCTTCTTCGTCTTCTTTTTCTACATTTTCTTCTTCTTCCTTATGTTCTTCTCCTTCCTCATATCTTCCTCCTCCTCCTCTTCTTCTTCGTCTTCTTTTTCTACATTTTCTTCTTCTTCCTCATCTTCTTCTTCTTCCTCATCTTCTTCTCCTTCCTCATCTATTCCTTCTTCTTCTTCTTCTTCTTCTTCTTCTTCTTCTTTTCCTTCTCCTTCTCCTCCTCCTCCTCCTCCTCCTCCTCCTCCTCCTCCTCCTCCTCCTCCTCCTCCTCCTCCTCCTCCTCCTCCTCCTCCTCCTCCCCCCTCTCTCTCCTCCTCCACCTTCAGCGCCAATCCTCTGGGCACGCGAAGGGCACGGCGCTACGCTCCCCCAGGTAAGCTCACTGAGGCGGAAGGAGAAAAGGAGCCGAAGCCAAGAAGCGGGAGGGGGGGAGGGGGCGATTACTGAATGAGGTAAAGGGGGAGAGGGGAATAGGGGATTGGAGGAGGGAGGGAGAAGGGAAGGAGGAGGAGGAAGGAGAGGGCGTTAGGGGAGTGGGAGAGGGGGTGAGGGGATAGAGAGAAGGAGAGGGAGAGGGAAAGGAAGGGGGAGAGGAGGGAGAGCGAGAACGAGAAAATGTAAGAGAACTAGGATAAATAAAGACATGCAGACATACAGAGAGAAAGATCAGGCTTAAATAAAAAAGACACCGCGCCAAAAAAAAAAAAAAAAAAAAAAAAAATATTCACCGACAGCAAGAAAAAGGCGCGAGGTAAGATCAGCCGAAAGATAAAGTCAACCTTTTATCAATTGCCAGGAAAGACTGAGCAAAATTGTGAGGACACACACGAAGGACACGGCCCCCTCCACCTCCCCCTGGCGTTGCAGAAGAAGATTTAGCCTCGACGACCTGGTGGAAGAGAGCGGGGTGGTCGCACAACGGAATCTGGTCTCTCGCTAAATTGCACTTTGTGTCCGACTGGCGCTGGCGGCGTTACGTATTCGATAAACAAGCTGTATACTGTCCATGTTCTTGGTTTTGTTTATCTGGTCACGTGCCTGAAATTGTTGGACTTTTTTTTACTGTAAAGAAATGCATTTATACACTATCAGTATGGTATGTGTATCTATCTTTCTTTTTATCTATCTATATATCTACCTATCTATCTACATATGTATATATGTGTATATATATACACAGACACATAGATATATGCACACACACACACACACACACACACACACACACACACACACACACACACACACACACACACACACACACACACACACACACACACACACAAATATATATATATGCATGCATACATACATATATACAGATATACACATGAGCAGTAAAATCACGAGCCATACGGTTTAAGGTATCATTCACTAAGTTAGTATAGTTACCCATCCCTTAGACTCCGTTTTCTCTGACGCCTCTAAATTCCGCTCCGTTTTCTCTGACAGGATCCCGAAGGCCACGATAGAATCTGCTTCAAGAAAGTGGCTGTGGTTGAAGACTTTTTCGACATCATCTACAATCTCCACGTGTGCAAAGATGGCAAGGAACAAAAACACATGGGACAGAAGAGAACGTATCGGGCGGTGAGTATCTGAGATGTAGGAAAAATACATTTCTTGCAACTCTCCTGTGAAATGTTTTGCTTTGCAGTATTTGTTTCTTGTATGACTGGGAGGATGAGAGGGAGGAGTGGATAAACAGGACAAATACACTCGCACACGCTCACGCATATGCACACGCACACGCAAACGTACTCGCACATACACGTATACGTGTGAGAATACATATATATATATATATGTTCATAGTTTCATAATTAATGTTATATATTCATAATATTAGTAAAATGTAATAGGTTTCATTATACGAAGGGTGTTATGTTGACACTTAGGACATTGTGGCAAATCAATAACACAAGATTCACAAGCGACCATGTGTGTACAGGGTTGTATTACTACATTTGCGTACTTATTCTTACACACTTCACATTTGGGATTATCCCGTTTCTGTTCAGGTGTCTTTGTTTCTTCTTTTCTATGTTCATCGGTAACATATTTCCCTGAAATATATTTCATCCATTCTTCAGTGGGATCCTGGTCTGTCTGTAGAATCTCGATATCACATTCCATGTTTTCTGCTTCGGGTAAGGCTTCTAGAGATGTAGGATTTTCAGTGTTTTCTGATTCATGTGATAAGGCGGCATTCAAAATATCGTTACTTGTAGTTGAAAATTTAGACTCGATTTTAGACCGAAGTGACCGAATATATGCATCTTTTGTTTCACTTATGATATGACTTATAATTGATGGTGGTTCGGGTTTCATAATTTTAGGATTCTTTATCAACATTTGATCCATGTCATCAATATATTCATCTAATCTTAAATAAGGCCAACCTGTTTCATTAACATGTTTTTTTTATATATATATGTGTGTGTGTGTGTGTATGTGTGTGTGTGTGTATGTGTGTGTGTGTGTGTGTGTGTGTGTGTGTGTGTGTGTGTGTATACACATACATATGTATATATGTATATATAAAGAGACAGAGACAGAGAGATGAAAAGAGGCAGACAGAGGGCGCAAGCGAGTATGACAGAAAAAAGAGGTAGAGAGAAACGGAGATTCAGTAAGTGCTCGAGAGAGCACGCCCCCACCCCCCTACCCAGACTAACCCCCCTCCTCCCGCAGGTGTCTGAGCGGTACGCCTTCGTGCCCCGCGAGGCTGTCACCAAGTTCCTGGTGCTGTGCACGGAGTGTCCGCGGCGCTCAGTGGGCGTGCACGTGGGCCTGGGCGTGCCTCTGGGCGTCGCCAACATGCCTGTGCCTCCGCCCATCCCAGTGACCAGCCTCCCGCCGCCGCCCCCGCCCCCGCCGCCCCCGCCGCCGCCGCCGCCCAGAAGGTATGGCTCTTGACCTGACTGCAGGAACCGGGCTGCGTGCGTGACCAGCGCGCGTAGCTCGGCCGACGCGGGTTCGCCATCGCGGCCGAGGTGCAGCGCCGCTTTTCCTTTGCACGCAGACGGCTCTCGTCTCGCTTCTTCTTTTGACACGGCGTTGCACTGCGCCAAAAGATCATGAAATTAATTAAGATGTAGATTGAATTGATTGTTTTATAATACTAATGTCAACGATGCAGTGACTTACGTTGATTTACATGCCTACGTACATACTGACACACTCACATTTACACCTGCACGCGCACACACACACACATACACACACACGCACACGCACACGAACACGCACACGCACGCACGCACACCTTTCTCCGAGATCCCGGCCAACTGACCTCTTCCCTCCCTTCCCGCAGCGTGCACGTCGACGAGTCGGGGAAGGACGAGGCCAGCTTCGTCCTGGCATCGCAACAACATCAACACCATCTCCAGCAGGTGCAACAACAACTGCAACACCAGCAGCAACATCACAACCACCAACACTCCCCACACAAGCAACAATACCCTCTCCTCCAACACCCGCAGCACCATCACCAACAGGACCACCAACACCAGCACCTCCACCCGCAACACCCCCAGCAGAAGCCGCATCTGACCCTGCGGCAGCAGATGAAGGAGGAGAAGGAGAAGGAGAAGGAGAAGAAGGAGCGGGAGGAGGAGCAGGAGGAGGCGGAGGAGAGGGGGCAGCAGTTCGACCAGCGCGTGAGTGCGGTCAGTCACGAAGTCGACTACAGAATACCCATCACCAACATCTACCTGAAGCATTGCTCCAAGAACCTCAACAACAACAACAACAACAACACCATTAGCAGTAACTACAACAATACCCTCGGCGGCAGCTACAACACGCCGCCGCACCACCACTTGTCGCCGCGGCTGTGGAAGGTAAGGGTACTTCGCCAACACCTGTGTGGCCTCTCCAGCTCCCCTCTCCCTCTCGACGCTTTGTCTGGGGACGTTTGGGTTGTTGTTTTCTTGCAGTGGTTGCAAGAGGGAGACACGAGAGGAAGGAGAGAGTAGGGTGGGTGGTATCTTGGTGGGGATGATGCGTAGTGGAGGGACAGGTTGACAGGTGCTAGATAGAGGAGTAGATGGCAGAAAGACAGGTTGCAGACAGACGAGTAGATGGCAGAAAGACAGGTTGCAGGAAGACGGGTAGTCGGCAGAACGACAGGTTGCAGACAGACGAGTAGACAGCGGAAAGACAGGTTGCAAACAAACAAGTAGACGACAGAAAGACAGGAAGGCAGAGCATAGTTTATTGAAACGGATGTTGAAAGGACATGGATGAAAAGGGAT
>BOPN01001460.1:204591-209591 GCA_017312705.2 Penaeus japonicus
GACATTTTCTTTGTCTTGTTTGTTTTTTTATTGGATGTTCTCGCGTTTTCCTTACGTTTCTTTTCCTTCATCCCACTGTCTCTCCACTTTGCCACTTCCTTCTTCTTCTCCACTTCTTCTTCCTCCTCCTCCTCTCCTCCTCTTCTCCTCTTCTTCCTCCTCCTCCTCTCCTCCTCTTCTCCTCTTCTTCTTCCTCCTCCTCTCCCCCTCTTCTCCTCCACCTTCTCCTCCCCCCTCTCATCTTACTCCTCTTTTATCATCATCATCGTCGTCCTCTCCCTATCTTCGCTCCGTCATTATGCTCTCATCTTACGCATTCTCCCTTCTCCCTTCGCCCTTCTCTGCGTGTGTCACTCCCTTGCTCATTCCCGGCCTCCTGTCTGTGCAATCTTTTTCTTCCTTTTCTCCTTTCTCCTCTTTCTACTGTCGTTTCTCCTCTTCCTCTTCCTCCTTTTTCTCTTCATCTCTTCCTCTCTTTCTCCTTCTTTCCCTGTCTGTCCTCCTCCTCTTCCTCCCTCCTCCCTCCTCTCCCTCTCAGGTTCCACCTTTCCTTAACGAAGATCATCCCTCCCTCCCTCTGTCCTCTATCTCCCACTGCACCTATCCTCCTACCCCCCCCCCCCCCAACTCCCCCACCTGTCGACCCCCATTCCCCCCTCGACCCCCATCCCGGAGCTTAATGAAGCGAGTCACGTAAACGCTTAATATCTTGTGCGTCGCTTCCCTCACGTCCGGCCGCGTCACGCGTCGGGATGCGGCCGCGGCGAGGAGTCGGGACGCTCCGCCGCCTCCCCCTCGTCCTCTCCGTCGTCGTCGTCGTCGTCCTCCTCTTCCTCTTCTTCTTCATCCTTCTCTTACTCTTCTTCTTCCTCCTCCTCCTTCTCATCTTCATCCATTTCCTCCTACTCCTTCTCCTCCTCCTCATCCCCCTCCTCCTCCTCCTCCTCCTCCTCCTCCTCCTCCTCCTCATTCTCCTCCTTCTCCTCCTCTTTTTTCTCCCTCCTCTTCCTCCATCTCCCCTACGTCCCCCTCTACCCCCTCCTCCTCAATAACTCATTAAGCCTCATTATATCCTCCCCTTGACCTTGTCTCTTTTATTTCTTGGTGCTTATTTCCCCCTGATTTTCCTCCTCTTCTCCTTTTTCTTTTCCTCTTCGCCTTTTCATTCGTTCTAAAGGGTGTTTGATGTTTTGCTGATATTTTGTTTTGTTTTTTTCTTTTGCTGCTAATGGCAGTCTTTGCGCAACGTGTATCGTCCTTGTGACTAAAAATAGACGAAAGAAAGAGAAGACGAAAATAAAAAAAAATCCAAAAAAGGGTAATGCATAATTAGTCAAGTTGCGTCCCTTTTAGCTTCCGATTCCGCGTCTCTCGTGTCCCCGATTCCAGGCTACGCATTCCACTCCCCCCCTCCTGTCTACTCCCCCACCCCCTCCCCCTCCTTCCAGCTTCGCTCGTCTTTTTATTTTTATTTATTTATTTTTATTTTTATTTTTTTTTTGTCTCTCTCTTTTTCCTTTTTTTTCATTTTCCTGTGCTTTCCGTTTGACCCTCGCAGTGTTTCCGCGCGATCTTCCGCCGCACGCTTTCCGCACTCACTCACACGCTCACCTCCTCCCCACCGTCCTGACTCGCCGCTCTCCATCGATGGATTTCCTACCTACTCTTCCACACGGCGTTTTTCTTTTCTTCTTTTCACTCCATCGCCACAACCACACATGGTGCCCCTCCTCCACCTGCTTTTTTTTACCCGTACCATGCCCCCTCCCCTCCTCACGCCCCCATTCTCTCCTCCCCACCCCCCACCCTCGCCCTCCGTCCCTTCCACACGGCGCTCCACCATACCCCACTTTTCTACCCTGCATCTCTACTCACCTTCACCACACTCTCGCTCTGACCTTCTGCACCTCTTCTCCCCCCCCCCCCCCCCCCCCTATTTCGCCCTCCGCTCCATCCCCCGCCCCATCCCCTGCTCTGCCCCTCCGCACCTTGAGCTTCCCGGCGCAGGTTAGGTTAGGTTAGGTTAGGTCGCTGCAGCTGTGGCCTGGCCTCGCCTGGCCTTGGCTGACCTGCCGTCGATATTTTAGGCTTCCCGTGACCTTGTTCACCGTTGATCAATGTTCCTGTTTCCTTTTTTGCTTGCGTGCCTGCGTGTGCGTGTGCTTGCGCGTGTGTGAGTGTGTACGGAAGATTTTTGAAGCAAAGACATCTAAGGAATAACGAGAGTTTGATAGAGAAAAGGTTGCCCGCCACCCCTCTCCTTCCCCCCCACCCGCCTCTCCTCTCCCCCTCTTCCCCTCCCTCTCCTTCTCCCTCTCCCCCTCCCTCTCCCCCTCTCCCTCTCTCCCTCACTCTGCGTCTCCCTCTCTCCCTCCCTCTCCCCCTCTCCCTCTCACTCCCTCTCCCTCTCCCTCTCACCCCCCCTCCCTCCCTCTCTCCCTCTCCCTCTGCCTCTCCTTTCCCTTCCTCCTTCGCCATCACGCCCATTCCAAGAACACAACAAAGCGGCATAGGTCTTCCCTTTCCCCTGACCTTCCAAACCTTTTCCTCTTCTCCCCCCCTCCACGCCCGCCTTCTTATCGCCCCCTTCCCTCCCTTCCTCTCATCCGTTTTCTCTTTTCTCCTCTCCTTTCTCCCTACATCCTCCCCCTCCTCCCATCTTCTTTTCCTTCTTCTTCCCCCTTCTCCCTTCCCTTTCCCCCTCCCCTCCTCCTCCTTCCTCCTTCCCCCTTCCCCCTTCGCCCTTACCCACTTCCTTCTCCCTTCCCCGTCCCATACTCCTCCCCCCTTCTCTCTTCCCTCTTCCCTCTTCCCCATTCCCCGACCCCCCCCCCCCCACCCCACACACACACACCTTGCACCGCACACGCCATCACCTCGACCTGTTCCCGCCAAGTTAGGGACGTCCATTATTGCAAACTTTTTTGTTTCCTTCTTTCTTTCTGTCTGTCTGCCATTCTCGTCGAAATTGCGTGGGGAATTGATCACGGCGAAAGCAAGGGAAAGCAAGCAAGCGAACAAACAAGGAAATAGCAAGCAAATTGACAGCAAAGCAAAGGAAAGCAAACAAGCAATAAAAAGCAAAGCGATCCTTTGTCACCGAATCGGGAGACAGAGAGAGAGAGAGAGAGAGAGAGAGAGAGAGAGAGAGAGAGAGAGAGAGAGAGAGAGAGAGAGAGAGAAATTAGAAAGAGAAAGAGAAGCAGATAATTAGATAAAGAAGTAGATAGATAGAGAAAGAGAGAGAGGCCGAGAAAGAGGTAGAGGACGAGGCAGAAAGAGAGAGATAAAGTTAGAGATGATACTTTTTCCAGAGTCTAAAGTACGAATGTAGATATTGCGAGGCAGAAAGTTTAGCGAGGCAAGTGAGAAAGAGAGGCACAGGCAGAGAAAGAAGCATTATAATATCCCTCCTCCACCCTCACCCTCACCCTCCCTCCCCTCCTCCACCCTCACCCTCCCTCCCCTCCTTCACACTCCCTCTTTCCCCCCTTCTCTTTTTCCACTCTCCCCACCCACAGCACCTCTCTCCCTTCTCCACCCCCTCCCTCATCCCCCCCTCCTACCCTACCCCTTCCCCCACTCCCCCATCTTCCGTGGCAGAAGATAGATAGATAGATAAACTTTATATAGATAGATAAATGGATAAAGATGGTCGATGGGACAATTACACACATACACACACGCGCGCGCGTACACATATATATATATATATATATATATATATATATATATATATATATATATATGTGTATACTTGCGTGGACATAGATTTATTGATGCTTGCAGTTACAGGCATGTCATGTGCGTTTGCAAAATATATTATTAGAAAGACAGAAGCCAAAAGTATCAATGTCTTTTGATAAAAAAAAATGGTTATTGGTATCACGGACATTCAGATTAGTGGTAGATTGCAATATACATGTGACCCTGAGAAATAGCTCTGTTGCAAAAAAAAAAAAAAAAAAATGTTAGGCGTTGGATTGACAGAGAAACTTAGTGTAGAAAAGTGAAAGATATCGCAGAAAGAAAAAATAGAAAATGGTTTGTTATGAGAAACAATGCTAAAAAGAATATCAAAGAATATCACATATTATGTAGTTCTTTATACCGCGGAAGGGATTAAATACAAAGGACAAAGGACATAAGAAAAAAACAAAGAATAAGAAAAAAAAACTCATAGCACGCTAAGACATCTACAGGGAAACAGTGTATTGAGAAAGTACATAAAAAAACACTACTACATAATAGACCCTGTCAGGATAACTAAGCGTTTGTTCCTGGGTGGCAGAGCAGGAGGGAGAGAGAGAGGTCGTGACATCCCCGACGTTGGTGCCACGTTGCACGGTGTCATTGCTGTGTCTTGCGCTGAGTTAGCTTCCAAATACTGACCAGACTCGAAACCAGCTGATTTTTTTTTTCGAATGTCACAATATCTTTCGCTCATTTAGGAATTTAGATTATATAAAGTTGTTGTTTTTGTTTTCTTTTTCTTTTTTTTTCCTAACATCAAACAAGATTTTAAACTTGCGACGCCCTCACGTCAACGTCGCTTAGCTTATCTAAACGGACGAGGGGCTGTGCTTTCAGACGCATGCAAATGCAATGAGACCAACGTTTCGGAAGCGCACGGTCAGAATTATCATAATTATCATTGATTTTTATTGCCATTACAGTCTTTATCTTCTCTTTACTCTGTTTCACCAACATCTTTCCCGCCTTCTGGTCTTGTTTCTTGTTTTTATCTTCTGTCTTTTCATTTTACTTCGTCTTCCTCCTCTTCGTAATTTTCCGTCCTTAATCTTCATTTTTATTTTGAATTCCTCATTCTTCTTCTCCTTTTCCTTGTCCTCCTCCTTCTCCCTCTCCTTCTCCTTTGCTTTTTCTTCTCCCTTCTCCTCCTCCTCCTCCTCCTTCTCCTCCTCCTCTTCCTCCTCCTCCTCCTCCTCCTCCTCCTCCTCCTCCTCCTCCTCCTCCTCCTCCTCCTCCTCCTCCTCCTC
>BOPN01001460.1:217091-222091 GCA_017312705.2 Penaeus japonicus
TTTCTATTTATTTGATTTATTTTTTTTAGTACCTTTATAATTCTCTATTTTACTGTATATATTTTTTTGAAACTTCATTTCGCCTTCCATTTTATTTGTTGTTCTTCTTTATCATTTCCTCTCTCCCGCTGTTCGCGTTCCTTGTTTTTTGTTCGTGTTCTCTTGTTCTTTTTTCTGCGTCTGTCTGTTTTTTCTCTTTTTATGTTCTTTCGCTCTTTCTTTCTAGTTTTCTCTTGTTCTCTTTCTCGTTTTTACTCTTTTTTTTCTTTCCATCTCTTTCTCTTCTTCTTCGTATTTCTGTTTCTATTCTAATCGTTCTCTTTTTCTTTCTCTATTTCTCTCTTATTCTCTTTGTCTTTATCTATTTCTCTCTCTACCTTTATTCTCAATTTCTTTCTATCTATCTGTCTATCCATCTCCTTCCCTCTCTCTTTCTATCTATCTATCTATCTATCTATCTATCTATCCATCTCCTTCCCTCTCTCTCTCTCTCTCTCTCTCTCTCTCTCTCTCTCTCTCTCTCTCTCTCTCTCTCTCTCTCTCTCTCTCTCTCTCTCTCTCTCTCTCTCTCTCTCGTTTGATCTCGTTCTCCCTTCCCTTTCACGTTGTTAAGTTTATTAAAATTTCTCATTATATGTTTGATATCATATATTAAATTCTATTTTAAGACTTTATTACTTTCTACCATAGCTATTCCTCCTCTTCCCCTCTCCGTCCCTCTCCCTCCCCCCCCCCCCCCCTCTCCTCTCCCCCCCTCTCCTCTCCTCTCCTCTCCTCTCCTTCCTCTCCCCTCTCCCCTCTTTCCTCTTACGTCACCATTTTTAGCCCCAGACTTGTAGTCACATTGTATTTTCCTTGTGCCATAAATCACTTTACCCTCCCCGTGTTTCCCCTTCCTCCTGCCCCTTCGTGTGTGTGGCCGGCTTTGCCTCCCCTCGGCTTCCCCTCGGGTGCCCCCTCTCCTCCCCTCAGGTGCCCCCTCTCTCTCCTGCCCTCCGCCTCCCCCTCCTCTTCCCTCCGTCTCCTCGCCCCTTACTCCCTCATCTCCTCCTCTCCTCTCCCCTCTCCCCTCTCCTCTCTCCTGTGTTCCCCTCGCCTTGCCTTGCCTCTCCTCTTCTCCCCTCGCCTTCCCTCCGCCTTACCTCTCCTATCCTAGCCTCCCCTCACCTTTCCAGCTTGCTGCTCATTCTCCTTCTCTCTCTCTCTCTCTCTCTCTCTCTCTCTCTCTCTCTCTCTCTCTCTCTCTCTCTCTCTCTCTCTCTCTCTCTCTCTCTCTCTCTCTCTCTCATATTCTCATTCCTATTCTCTCTCTTTCGCTCTCTCTCGCTCTCTCACTTTATTATCTATCTATATCTGTACATCGTGTGCATTTTTTTTCTCGCTCTCGCTCGTTACTTCTCTCTCTATCTATCTCTCTTATCTCTCCATTCCTCACCCCTTCTTACTCTCCATCTGTTTGTAGGATTCTTAATCTGTTTTTTTATTATTATTATTACTATTATTATTATTATTATTATTATTATTATTATTATTATTATTATATTATTCATTATTAGAATCATGATATGAATGAAAGTCGTAAAAAGAAGACGTTTGATTTTATTACCTATTATTATTATTCATATTTTATTTTATTTTTTTTATCCCATTGTTATTATTATTATTATTATTATTATTATTATCATTATTATTATTTTAGGAGGGTACATGATATACTTGTCCTTTTAATTAATGTTATTATCTGGATGGCATTGTCGTTTAATAAGCTCATTATTTCGATTATTTTAATGATAGCAATTATTAGTTTTATTATTGTTACGCGAATTAATGTTGTCTCTGATAGTATCATCTTTAGTTTGATCATTCTATCTTTTTTTATCGTGTGTTTCGCTATCTCCATTTTGTTGTTATCGTTTTTTTTATTATTACTGATGTTGTTATCATCAGCATCCTTCTTTTGATGATCGTTATGATTGTTATTATTATTATTATTATTATTATTATTATTATATTGCCATTGTTATTGTTGTTGTTATTATTTTAATCATTACTGAAGCTGTTATTGTTATTATCATTATAATTTGTTTCATAATTATTATTTTTATTATTATTATTATTATCATTATTATCATTATTATTATCATTATCATTATTGATATTATTATCATCATTATTGATAGCAAAATTATCATCATTATCACTTTTATTTCCATCCTCCCCCCCCCCCACCCCCCATGCGTTCGTAGAGGTGCCCTATAACCCCCCCACCCCTTCCCCATGCGTATCGCTCAATGCAGCGGACTTCCATTTAGGGATATCCGGGAGGTGTGTGTATTGACTCGGTGCGAGCTCTCTCTCTCTCTCTCTCTCTCTCTCTCTCTCTCTCTCTCTCTCTCTCTCTCTCTCTCTCTCTCTCTCTCTCTCTCTCTCTCTCTCTCTCTCTCTCTCTCTCTCTCTCTCTCTCTCTCTCTCTCTCTCTCTCTCTCTCTCTCTCTCTCTCTCTCTCTCTCTCTCTCTCTCTCTCTCTCTCTCTCTCTCTCACTCACACCGCGACCCTTTGCGATACACCATTTGGCCGAGCTGGGCCCTCTGCCTCTCTCTCTCTCTCTCTCTCTCTCCCTCTCTCTCTCTCTCTCTCTCTCTCTCTCTCTCTCTCTCTGGCTCCCACTCGCTCTATCTCTCTCTCTCTCTCTCTGGCTCCCACTCGCTCTCTCTCTCTTTCTCTTTCTCTTTCTCTTTCTCTATCCGTGTGGTTCATAAAGGTATTCGCTTTCGTTAGCATGCGCTGAGAGAGAAATGTGGATAGGTAGGTAGACCGGGAAGGAGAGAGAGAGAAAGAGAAAGAGAGGCAGAGTCAGAGGCAGAGGCAGAGAGAGGCAGAGAGTAAGGGGGGACAAATCCAGACGCCCCTTTCCTCCTGTCCTGTACCTTCTCCCCCCCCCTCCCCTCCCGCCCTCTCCCCTGCCTGTCCGTGTCTCCGCCCCCTCGAGCCAGCCAGACTTGTGTATCTCTTCCCTTTGATCCTACAAGAAGCTCCGTCTTGAAAGGACTTTTTTTATCCTACGTCGCCGTCTTAAGGAATCGGCCCTAAGTGCCTCTCGCGGCTACGTTTTGCACCTATCGTTTCCTGGTGGCGTTCGGAGCGAGACGTCCCCCGCGTTTGGGACGTCGTCGAACATCTTTTCTCTGTTTTTTCGTCTTTTTAGAGGAGTCCCCCTTCCCCCCCTCCTCCCCCCTCCCTCCCCTCCCCCTCTCCCTCTCCTTAGACCCTTCTCGCCTGCGTTTTTCGTGTGACTCAGCTCGGGGCATGATCCTCGCATGGAATTCTCCGTCAGCGCCGAGCGGGAAGCGAAGGGTGCAAGCATGACCTGGTGTTAGGGTGGAGGATGACGAGGGTTCAGCGAGGGTGAAAGGGATGTCGCCCACACGGACCTGGACACCCTGACGTCACACTGAGTCATGGCGAAGGTGTTGGGGACGGCGGCGACCAGAGGGTTTTATTATGTGTGTGTGTGTGTGTGTGTGTGTGTGTGTGTATGTGAGGGGGGAGAGGAGGGAGGGGGAGGTCATGGTCTTGAACTGTCGGATTACGGCGGGGGATACCACGCTTTCGAGGAAGTTTTCGGATGTATGAGGAAGTTCGTCAGACGCGTTGCTGGGACGTGTGGAAGAGATTGCGTAATTTAAAGTTTCTCGAGGTGTCTCATGGCGGTCGCTCTAAAGCCGTTCGCGCACTTTTTGCCGGCGGGGTTTTCTTTAGAGCGCTCTCGCAACAGTCTGATTAAATGAAATAAAAAAATTCCGGGGAAACTGAAGACAAAATATTTGCTGTAACGAAACAAGTATTGATTTAGATGAAATTGATACTTCTAGATAAAAAAAATCTAATTTAATATGCAGTTTATGTCGAAATTATTAATGATGACCAAACATGTTTGTTTGTTTTTTTCTTCATTAACAAGCTTGTGTAGATGAAAAAAATCCAAATGAACATATAAAGAACTTGGGAGAGACTTTTTTTATGGCGCAACATGTCTAAATAAAACGTTTAACCCAAACAAATGCAAATATTATACGTGGCAGATGCATTTTGATATATTAAGGGAGACTTATTTTATTATGCTAACCCCCCTCCTCTTGCCTTTGCAGCCGAGGTGGAGCGGAAGGTGGAGACCCGAACTTCTTCCGAGTGGACGCCGTACCAGCACCAGCCGCTCGGACTCAGCAGGAATGATGTCCCACGAAGGGTAAGTCCTGCTCTGGCCCGGCCGCTCATATATATATGTATACATATATATATATATATATATATATATATATATATATATATATATATATACATATATATATAAATATATATATAAATATATATATATATATATATATATATATATGTATATGTATATATATATGGTAGATAGATATAGATATATGTGCGTATAGATATGTATAGATGCTGATATGTCTATCTATCCATCTATGTGAATTCATATCGATGGATTCATTTATTTCTCTTCATTCAGATAAATCTGATTCAAAACATTGTTGAATGTGTTGTCAAATGTTGTCGCTTGGTGCTTTTGTTGCGATCCTTTTCCAGGAGAGCGCACCATGCATGGAGTGCATGGTACGCTCTCCTCCAAAGGGTTCGCCACCAAGGTAGAGCTTGGGAGGAGGCCTGAACACATAATCATACTCGAGAGGAGCTGTAAGTGAAACAAGGTGTTTGTGTCCGCAGAGTCCGTGTCCGTCGCCGTCGGGCAGCGAGCGCGCGGCCACGGCCACGCCGCTCGACACCGCCAGCAACGCCGAGGACACCTCCAGCAACGGCAACAAAGACGACGAGGACGACGATGCGGACGATGACAACGACGACGACAAGATCGACGCCCAGTACGACCCGGAGCGTCTCAAGGCGTTCAACGTGAGTGCAAGCAGGGTCGTTCGGGCGGAGGGTTGCGAGGCGTCCGAGCTTCGTGGGGCTGAAGGATATTTGTTTA
>BOPN01001460.1:227091-229591 GCA_017312705.2 Penaeus japonicus
TTTATCCAACTAACCTTTTATCATGTATAACTTGTGGAAGGATGAACCTATTAATTAATTTTGGGTCCGGGCTTCAAATGTACGGATAAAGTAGGCAAATGTATTCCCTATTTGCCTAAAAAGAGTAGAAATGTGCGCACAGAAAGAGCGTATGGGAGGTGCGGCGCTTCTCCCCCTCCACCTCACTCCACCCCGCGATATGACCCTCATACTATATACACCCATTGCTAAAAAAGAAAAAAATGCCTCAACCCTTCTTTTCCTTTACAGATGGGCCAAGACAAGCCGATGGCGCTGGTAGACACTGTAGTGAAGACCGAGTCAAACGCCCCTCACGTGTCGGCGTTGGCGAAGGCCCTGGAGCGGCCCCTCGCCGACGCCAAGGTCATGAACGGCTCCTCCATGTTCCAGGCGTCGTTCCAGCAGAGTTTCCAGAAAGTCACTTCCCTCACTGGGTCCACCGTGCACACCCAGCCCGGCCTGACCCCGCTCATAGCTACCACGTCCTCGCCGATGCTGGCTAATGGTGAGTGGGATTGCTCTGGCGGACGGGACTCTCGGGGACAACCGGAGGGAAATTTATTAATGAGAATGATAGGCTAGAATCTTTGGCGTTGTGCAGTTATTCAGTCTCGTTACGGAATTGTTCTGGCGCATAGGCCTTTTTGCCGTAGGGATTCATTTTGTTGTATGTTGGAAACTATAGGGCATTTAACTCAATTGGAAAAAAAACAAGTGCTGAGCAGAGAACATACAAACCCATGTAGGATATTTCGAACTCTTCCTGTTTTGGATAATGACTTTTCTCACCTAATATCTCTTTTCTCACTTCAGGGCCAACAGACCTAAGCGTGAAGGGAACCTCGAAGCCAACTCGGCCGACACTCAACGCAGTGGAGGTGGCTGCCGTGCGGCAACTCATCACTGGGTACAGGGAGTCCGCTGCCTTCCTCCTAAGGTCGGCAGATGAGCTGGAAAACCTCCTAATTCATCAACAGAGTCCTTAGTGTACTGGTTGCATAGCCAGCGTCTGACTGTGTATATGTGGAAGTTCTGTATTGTATATTCAACGGTATGACTTTGTACATGTGAATTTGCTGGTGTTAATGGCTGTCTTATTGCTGCTCACTCTAAGATGTATATGGTACAATTTCAATGTTTTATGAACATAATTGTAAGAGTATTTATTTACAAACTTTTGAGTTTGTCTCCAAGCCTGTATGGGAAAGCATGAATGTGTAAATACTGGTGCTGTCCTCCATGTCCAGTCATTCTGTATAAATTATGAACTGATAGAGAATTTTTTGGTTGTTTGTACTGACCTGGAAATTTATAGGCATGTAGCTCCATTCCCACCTATGTGGAAAAAGGTTTATTGCTTAGGATTCACTAGAGATTTTCATATAGTTTACAATGGAAGTGCCTCTTCACCCTCGAAAGATCAGTGTTGAACTAACATTAAATAAGGGGACATTAGATTAGCAACTATTAGGAAGATAGTAACTTCACAGGTTCCTGAGATTTCACTCTCATGATTGGATAAAACCTTTACTGAGTCTTCAGAGTGTGCTACACAAAAAGACTTTAAAAAGTTAGCTGTATTTTTTTCCCTGTAAATTGAACATATATATATATACAGAGATTTTATGTATTAAAAGGAAAAAAACAGCTCGTAAAAAAAATGCCAATTTTGTGTTACGTTTATAGTAATGATTTTTTTTTTTTTTCATAAGTATTTAATTTCTTGTATATATGAAACTACTACAGTAACAAATGAGGGGAAACAGAAACAACTGGTTATATTGTAGGTGAAACATGCAAAAGTGTTATAAATGTTATGGTTCTAGCCTCATCTGACAATACTTAAACGAGATAAGAATGTGAGGGTAAGTTTTATGTCTGAACAGAAATCTCTACACTTTGACTGTATTTGTGTAGATGTATATAGGTAGTGCCCCAATAAACACTTACAAAAATGTATGATGTCCTATATAGGAAATGTATGTTTGCCATAGAATGCCATACAAATTCAGTGTTATGGAAATTTGGGCGTACAGCGTTGTGGGATTCATTTCCATAGATCTGCTTTGTAATAGCCTGTAAAAATTTATGTTAGTAATGCTTTCATTGTTTGGTACCGTAACAAAAAAAGAAAAGCCGATTTTATTTTGATTATGCTTTGACTGTTAAACACAACAGAGCACCATGATGGTATGTGCTAGCTCACCCCAGCATATCAAAGAACAGATTACTAGCTAAATAAACATAGGGATGAAATAAACCATAACCTTGTTAAGGCATAAGCAACTAACTGCCATGAACATTCACAGAATTGATAAGAGTTTTTCCCCCCACGACTGAGAGTCACCCCGGCCCCTGCTCAAGATTGAAAGATTGATTCCACGGGTTTTGTTTACTGCACAGGCTTAACGTGATATGGTTATCTTACTTTTTTTTCTATGCCAAAATTGCCATCCTTCAGAATATTTTCCTCGAATCT
>BOPN01001460.1:239591-242091 GCA_017312705.2 Penaeus japonicus
TTCCTGCAGTTAACCATATGTTTTCTCTTGTAGCTTGAGAGACAAATTCACATGCAGAATGAGATGCGGGAGAAGTTAATGTCAATGCAAATAGCAAGAGCCAGAGAGCTTCTTTACTGGTTTGGGGCTTTCTATGCAATATCTGCAATTGGCATGATTGCAGGGTGAGTTGGGAGATGTCTGACTTTTTTTTTTTTTTTTTTAGAGTGTATATGTGTTTATATATGTATAATGTGTTTGTTTCACAAGAAGTATTGTTTCTTACAGAATTTTTAATTTTATTTCTATGTCATGGTTTTGTGTATGTAATTTTATCCTCATGTCATCCTGGCAGAAACCCTGTCATTGTATTGAACAGAGATTTAATGTAATAAATTACTATAAAGCTTTGTGAACTCCAAGTCCCAATTCTCGTTAATTACAGTTTTCGACGAACTCGTAAACCTGGGACTTTGGTGCCGCTCCTGCCCCTGACCTTCATCGTGGCATACCAAGCAGATTTGGCCTATGGCTCCAAGCTCAATCGAATCAAAAGTACGTAAACCTGATTCACGTTTTGTGATTTTGAAAGGCTGCCCTCTAACCCATTCATGCTGGGGCTTATAGTTGTGTGATGGCGCTCCTGTCGGCTAGATAACAAGCACAGTGACTAAGCAAGAGATCTCTCCTGCATCAATGGGGTCATGATCGGAGGTTTTTGTATTTGTTTACATCATATGGCTTGGACGAAATAATTCCATTTCTTATAGGTGTCTTTATTTTGATGTGGTAGATTTAAAAAAAGTATTAGTTAACCAATTCACTACGTGGTTATTTTGGCTCTAAATGGTTGGAATGCCGGGGTATTCGAACACATAAGCCTAACGCCTCGGGATACTCAGGTGCACTAGCCAAGAGTGAGTGCTGTAAGCCCGATCACCCAGCACGCCAGCCTTGATTAAACATCTCGTCGCCGGTGTCTTAAGGTGATAGCAAGTCAGCTGGTGTGAATGGGTTAAAGAATTTCTCAATCAGAAAAAAAAAAGAAAAAAAGTAAAGATCCAGAAAGGACATTGTAGTAATACACATGAATTCTGTTGCAGTGGAAGCTGAGAACATCTTGGTGTTTGAGCGCGAGCTGGTTTCAATGCCGATGGGAGTGCCGACCCCAGCTTCGATCGACGAGGCTCGTGAACGACAGGAGGAATCCAAGCGACTGAACAAGGTTCATGAAGTGTTTATTTAGGTCTTTTCTAGTATGCTAGTGGGAGTTTAAACCTTTTAAACCTCACAGATCTTTCAAGGTGCATTTATAGATTTGTTAGATTCACAAGGATAGGTGGGCATTTACTACAACTATGCGATGCAGTAGGTTGACTCGAACTCGGCTCGTGAACTGCAAGAAACGGTCATTCTGAAGGGCCAGTTTTACTTCACAGAATGCCTTTCTTACCTCCTTGTCTACAGCAGAATTCCTCTCGTAGTTACAGATTTTCCATATACATCACCTTTTTCTCTCTTCTTGTCTGTATATTTATACTACAGTTTCTATGGTTGTAGTGACTTAGCATAATGAGAATTAAGCATCACATCAAGCACACTTCACGTTCCCACTTCGAAATAACCAGCTGAAGGCGGAAATCAAAAAGAGTGTGCAGAACTTCCAGTCAGCCTTAAAAAAATCCCCTACGACTTAACTTCACATTTTGATGTCTGCGGACGCTGGGCAGTCGCAAAGCTACCCGTGTCTGGATTGTCTCTATTGATATGTGTTTTCCCCTATGATACTGTTCCTTCTGACTACTTTGTGAACAAGTGTATCTAGTCTTCTCATCTCTGTATGTAATTTTGTCCTTTTAGTGTTTAAGATAATCTTAGCTTTAATTTTGATGGTGTTAGAAGTCATTATTATTATTGCCAGTTTCAGTGTATAAATACTGTGTAAAGAATGGCCACACCTACAGTATGATATCAACTTTGATTAGTTGTCACAATTTGTGTCCAAAACTTGTGTGTTCATAATCACGACTCGTGATCCACACTTGCCAGAGTTATGGACTTTACCAAAGAATACCCAGTGTTGACGCAAATCTTTCATCCAGTTTATGGCTGTTGATTTAGAGTTAAACGATGATATACAGTAAGATAAAATAACTGTTGGTTCTTCTCATGAAGTAAAAGATTTTATTGGACTGATAGATACTGTTCTAGGAAAAGCAATACTTAATGTCTGTAAACTTGTGTAAGTATGCCATTACTTCTGTGTTTTTTATGTGTAGGTGTATTCATTTCTGTATGAATGTGCTAAACTTTGGAAGAGGAAAAAATATGCACAACATGTTTTAAGTATAGGTTGATGAGAGTATATTTTATTTTTTTTAGTAAACTTTGCTAATCATTTTGATTTCCCAGTTCACAGTTTTCCTATCTGCCTTAATTATTTGATTACTCTTACTCTTGTGAGTGTATCATAAACATCTAGGAAAGTGGAAATATTTAGTTATCTCTGTAATTCCTCAGA
>BOPN01001460.1:249591-252091 GCA_017312705.2 Penaeus japonicus
AATTCGACTACAATTTCCATTTGTCCGCAATCCCAGACGACTAAACTCCGATGCCTTACTCAACCCTCACAGTCTTGAGGGGCCTTTCTGTCTGTCATGCCCTGAAAGAAAGCCACGTCTTTACTGGTGCATAAAGAGTCCAGTTTATTAACTGCGGTGTTCTATAAAGAATTGTGAATTGCCATAGGAGAATTACTTTTTTTAAAGAAAATATTTATTATTTTTCCTTTTTTGTGGGGGGGAGGGAGTCTCACAAGAGATTTTTTTTTTGCATAGTCACTTATCTTGTCACTTTAAAGATGAGAAAAAAAATGTTTTTGTATTACATTCATTCTGTGTTTAGGGAGGCTTGTAAATGCCATTTTTTCAGACAGTGTGAGAAAAGATTTTAGTGTGATGGTACCGTAAAGATATTATATTAAAACCGTATTTATTATGATAACCAGCAGTTGCTAGTCTACCCATTTTCTTATATTAACCCTTTCAGTGGGAGAAACAAGAGATCTAATATGACTTTCAGTTCTTCTTATTGCATGTGATTTTCCTTATCCTGAACATATTACTTCTTGCAAAACTAACTCCTTCCTTTATTAATTGCTTAAACACAAACTCTATGTCTGTAGTTTCCTGATGCAGGTATTTTGACTTTTATTTTTGATAAAATAAATGTTCCTTGTCCCAGTGAAAGGGTTAAGATAACTAACTAAATTAGAGAAATAATTAGAGAATGAGTTAAAGACAATGAATTCCCCTGTAATGTTTACATTTAAATTTTATTCACATTCTTATTGCTTTAAGAGTGATAAATGTTGCCAGTATACTGCGCTACTTCCCGCAGAACACCCTTGGGTAAAAGTCTCATGTTTATACAGACATGTTGTGTTATATTTGCTTTGCATTTTGTGATTGAGAAATCTTTTACAGTAGCAAAATCTGGAAGTTATTTTAATGCACCTGTTGTACTTCCACATCTCTTAAGAAAATAAAAGGATTAAAACTGTAAAAGGAAAGGAACTTGTTCTGTACATTCAACTAGTATATATGATATATCTATACATTGCAAAACCTTACATATCTTTGAAATCTCAGAGGTTTATCAAATGTTGGTACATGTCTATGGTCAACCAGCTTCTAGGATAATTGATAATGACAAAAATTATTGGTGATAAGTTCAACTTTTATTCCTATCTCTTTGTTATGAATCAATAAAACTATATGTAATCTTTCCTTTCAGTTATCAATACCTTACTCGCACTAAATGCACCGTATGGGATTTCCTTTTTTTTTCTTTGATAGTAGTAATATGTATACAGAAAATTATTTTGGATATACAGGAGAAATCCATACTGCTACAGTATTACAGTTTGAAATGGGTATATTTTACACTACAGCTGATTATAGAAAGAGACAATAAACATACACTCAAATTCATAATGCTTTTTTAGCAATATTCATAACAAACATTGCAGACACTAAAAACAACAACAGTCATGGTTCTCATCATTCTGGTTGTGCTATATATTGTGTTTCTTGTTTGCTTGAGTATGTATCCACATAACTGTTAGTGTATCTGCTGTGTGTTCTTTTATCTCAATTTAATACTTGACTTTCTCCTGTTCTGTTTTGTCATATTAACTGTTCAATGTCTGTTTTTTTTTTTTTTCTTTCTTTCTTTTTTTCTCTCAGCCTTATTTCCCCTCTTTCTGTGCTCTCACTACCTCCCTCCCTCCCTTCTTTCCTTCCGTCTTTCTATCTCCCTCCTTCTTTCCCTCCCTCTCTTTCTCCCTCTCTCTCCTCCCTCTCCTTTCCTATCCTCTCCTCTCCTCTCCTCTCCTCCCTCCTCCCTTCTCCTGTCCCCTCCTTTCCCCTTCCCTTCCCTTCCCCCTTCCCCTCCCCTGTTCCTCTCCCTTTCCCCTGCCTGCTCATCAATTGCAATACATATTTTCAACATGGTATCAAAATGTAAGAATTGATTCCAGAAGGTATGGGAACTGCTACAAATTGTTAATGTGAGATGAGACCACTTCCAGATATTTCTGTCTTAGAAGGACATTCACTAGTGTAAACTGTTCTTACCTGCAGAGTGCACAGACTCATAGATAAATGAGGTGGTCTCATGGTCTCATGTATGAGTGCATAGGTATTGGAACAACCAGTAATATCTCACAAATGAAAAAGTTTAACAGTGAAATGCAAACTCTGATGTGACAGGAAAGAGAAAAGGTTGCATTGCGTATAGAGAGATTTTGGGAAAAGATTAGAAATTGTCTTTAGAAATAGATTAATCTGTTAAAAATCCCTATTTCATAAACCTTTAATTTATATTTGTGTGTCACTGAGGCAAGTGATCAGAGATTGTATTTACTTGAATGATGACATTGTATTATTACTGCGTGTTGATAGATTAGATCATTTGATACTACGGATTTTCCTCACTAGTTATTGATTAGATGGTATCAATTCCTGAAAAGTATGAAGAGCAAAATTAGATTGCAAGAAT
>BOPN01001460.1:284591-287091 GCA_017312705.2 Penaeus japonicus
CCTTCCCCTTTCCCCGCCCCTGTCACTAAAGGTGTTGAAATCCTCAATGCTTATAAAAGAGCGTATCCCCCCCACCTCCCTTTCCTGCATGATGGATGTAATCCCTGCATGACGAATACTTCCCTTACCATCCTCTCCCCCCCCCCCCCTTTTAGTGGATAAAAGCTCCCTCTCCCCCCTACCCCCCTCCCTACCCAGGTATCCTGCCCATCCTCCACTGCATGATATATGCAACGGCGTCCATCACTGCAACCTGCTCCTCTTTCCCTCGTGCATGATAGATTCAGCAGCATCCCGTGTCAACACAATACGCCCCCTTACCCCCACCACCTCCTCTCCCCCTCCCTCCCCCTCCCTCCCCTCTCCCCAACCGATATGAATAATTTTCAGACACAAGAACTTTCCGCGGCATCTCGGCGGCGCGGCGGGAAGGCCAGTCACGTGCGCCCAAGTTTGGTTGCCATTTGCAGGACCTTCGGGGAAATCTCGATGTATCAATAAGTCAGGCGCACATGCACGCACGCACGCATACACACACACAGACAAAGAAAAAGGAAACAAGAAGAAGAAGAAGAAGAAATATGTATATATATATATTTGTATTTATATACACACACACACACACACACACACACACACACACACACACACACACACACACATATATATATATATATATATATATATATCACACACACACACACACACACACACACACACACACACACACACATATATATATATATATATATATATATATATATATATATATATATATATATATATATATATGTGTGTGTGTGTGTGTGTGTGTGTGTGTGTGTGTGTGTGTGTGTGTGTGTATATATAAGCATGACATATTACATATAACATAGCGGTAGGCAAATGAGTTTCACAGACTGTGAATAGACGCATAAAGACACGCGTTTCCCTCAGCATGAAGAACGGCCGTGGCCACGTGTCAGCGCCGTGCTTCGTCCCCTGTTGAGGCCGTCGCTTGCTCTCACGTCAAGCCCGAGACGTGGACGAGACGCTGCCTTTTCACGTGGCTCGGGATGTGCCCAGTGGTGATGCTGATGATCGATGGCAGAGGATTAGTTCTCATTAGTTGAAGCGGAGTGTCGGGTTTGTTTTGTTTTTGCTCGTCATCTGCGTTGCTATGTTTTGTTTATCTATTTTTTTTGCAACAGAATGCTATGGAATTTGGAGAGCGGTGTTTCTAGTCGTTCCATAAGAATAGATTCGGTTATGGCGACGATTTCTAGTAAAAAAAAGGGTTCTATGAATGTTCGGATTATTACCTATGTCATATTGTTTCTTTTGTGAAGGGCTTTGAATCATGCGCGTAGTTTCATGACATGCTATTCATGTCATTCTCATTTCCCCTCTCTTGTCACATCCCTCCTAAAATCACTTCACTATCGTCCTATTCTCAACCCCACCTCATTACCTTTTCACTTCCATGTTATTTTCATATCATTTCATTAACATATCCTTTTCATATCATCAACATTGCACTATCATGTCACTCTTGTCATATTATCATATCATTACAACGAAAAGAAACGGTTAGCTGTCATGTCAACGCATACGAATTCTATAATAAATAAAAATAATTTTCGTCGATTCTGAGATCCGTTGTCATGGCGATCGTATATATATATATCAATAATGAATTAATATTATGGTTGATTATTCATTCATGTAGGTGTTTTGTATATCTCTACATAGATAACACTCATAAGATAGATGAAGATGCTAAAGGGAGAATGATTTTCTTAAGACGAATTGAGTGTTTGTTTTGTGTTTGTGTCGCTTTCTATATTTGAATATGTTGAGAGATGAACATGACGTTGATAATAGAAAAAGTCTAACACAATACATAATAACGTTAAAGATAGTCATAACAACCATACATGATAACGGTATAGATAGCCATAATAACCATACATAATAAAGGTAAAGATAGTCATAACAACCATACATGATAACACTATAGATAGCCATAATAAGCATACATAATGAAGTTAAAGATAGCCATAATAATCATACATAATGAAGTTAAAGATAGCCATAACAACCATACATGATAACGTTATAGATAGCCACGATAACCATACATGATAACGTTAAACATAGCCATGATAACCATACATAATAACGTTAAAGATAGTCATAACAACCATACATAATAAAGTTAAAGATATCCACAATAACCATACATGATAAAGTTAAAGATATCCACAATAACCATACATAATAAAGTTAAAGATAGCCGTAATAACCATACATGATAACGTTATAGATAGCCACAATAACCATACATAATAAAGTTAAAAGATTATCCCAATCTATAAATTCCAGATTCTGCCGTCCTGAAGTGGCATGAAAAGAATGTCCTCGTGCACACGCAACACTGCAACCGAGTAATTCCCGTTCCCGTCTTTTCATCAACTCATCACTGCAGATAAACTTTTTTCAATACATGCAAGAACAGAAC
>BOPN01001461.1:0-2500 GCA_017312705.2 Penaeus japonicus
TATATATATATATATATATATATATATATATATGTGTGTGTGTGTGTGTGTGTGTGTGTGTGTGTGTGTGTGTGTGTGTGTGTGTATGTGTGTGTGTGTGTCTGTGTGTGTGTGTGTGTGGTCGGTATGTATATATATTCGTACTTATGTTTATACTTGTATATACACAAAGACACACACACACACACACACATACATACACACACACACACACACTCACCTTCACATATAAACGCAAACACTCACATTTCATATACTATATTTTATAGTTTTTAAAGAACCTTTTATTCAAAGGATGAAAATAATAAACAAAAATCAATTTTGTTTTACTTTATTCAATGAAGGGAATTGTATATTAATACCACTGATGCATTTTCTGAAACATCCATATATAATAAAATGATAAAATCTAATAGCAGAATAATTGATGCAGTTGTTACATTACGATGGAAATACTTTGGTTGGCAATCCTCGAAAAATAGGAATCCTTCGAGTGGGTGACCACGCAATCAATTGACTAAATTTGGTTATACACACATCCCTTGATTTACGGACAGATCACTCCCGGTGACGTCATGCTACAGGGAAACAGTCCAGTGCCGAATCTATCCCAACATCCCATCAAAACCTGTAATACAAGGGCAGTGAATTAGGTTGTCTGAAAGGGATTTTAACTGTGAGGTATTTATCTGCCTATTCCATGCCATTTCCTACGGCGGTCCCTTTCTAGTTGTCTCTAACTACGGAATATATACAAATGTATAAATATGTGTGCGTGTGTGATATATATATATATATATACATATACACACACATTCCCTTTGACTTACGAAAGCGTAAATAATATATAAATATATACACATATATAAGTATATAAATACATATACACACAAGTATAAATACACAGATACACAAAAGCAAACATACATCCTTGAACATGTTAACACTTTCTAAATGTCCGTTCTAAAAATCATGCATATATCTCCGAATACTTTAATATGAATTCATGCATAAAGATGGTCTTTTTCTCATTAAAATGTGGGTGACCTCGTTGCATATAGGACACCCTTATCAACGTTCATTGCATTGAGAAAGGTCGTACGATGTAACAGTAACACATATTTGGGTGTTATTCGAGAACGTTCAGCTTGTCTTTTTGTTTTTTTATTGTTTGTTTGTGTGGGTTTGCTTGTTTTCGTGTTTGTTTGTTGTTTGCTTGTGTTGGTTTTGTGTTGTTTTGTGTTGGTTGTGTTGTGTTGTGTTGTGTTGTGTTGTGTTGGTTGTGTTGTGTGTGTGTGTGTGTGTGTGTGTGTGTATGTGTCTGTGTGTGTGTGTGTGTGTGTGTGTGTGTGTGTGTGTGTGTGTGTGTGTGTTTGTTTGTGTTGGTTGTGTTGTGTGTTGTGTGTTGTGTGTGTGAGTGAGTGAGTGAGTGAGTGAGTGAGTGAGTGAGTGAGCGTGTGTGTGTTTGTATGATTGTGTCTGTGTGAGTTTGTTTGTGTTGGTTGTGTTGTGTGTGTGAAAGTGATGCTATTAATGATAATGATAATAATAGTAATCATAATGATAATAATAGTAATAATAATGATAATAATAGTAATAATAATAATAATGATAATAATAATAACAATAATAATAATGATGAAGATAATAACAATAATGATAATGGTAAATAATAATTATAACAATAAGAATAAGAATGATAATGATAATAAAAATAACAATAGTAATGATAATGATCATGATAACAACAACAAAAATAGTAAAAAACATCATAATCAGTAATGATAACAATAATGATTATGATAATAACATCAGTTATAAAGATAACAATAACAATAGTAACGAAGATGATACTAATAAACAATAATTTTAGTATAAAGCACAAGAAAAACAGACGAAAAACAAAATCTTCATCCAACATCATAATAATAATGACGTAATCAACTAAGATCCCGGATGTGACGTCATACACATTTCTCCCTTAATATTATTACAAAGAAATGTCATTTGCGAAATGAACATAATAATGAACATAATTCCCGCGATATGAACTTTTTAACAGAGAAATGAACACTTTGTTGAACGTACTCTCTGCAACGTGTATATCATATCATATATGTATATCATCTTTGCAATATGAGCTCAGATCATGATATACTTTGATTGATATCAGTGACAATATTATTGAAATAATCCACCAGATATTATTATAATTGCGTGTCCCTCTGCGATATTAGACGTTGCCGAAATGCTGTAGTTGCCAATGATAAGAGCAATTATGCAATATCATGTTAATAATATGATAATCAGAACACCGATTGCAACGATGGCATTGCAAGGACTAGCAAGCAGTAATGATGTTGATGATTATGTTCGCAACACTGATAATAACAATAGCAATAATAATTATGATGATGATGACGATGATGGTGATTATGGTGATGGTGATGATGGTGATGATTATATTCGCAACGCTGATAATAACAATAGCAATAATAAT
>BOPN01001461.1:7500-10000 GCA_017312705.2 Penaeus japonicus
AGAGAGAATGAGACTCCGGATCGGGTTTGTTTACATTTGAATCAGAACACGAGGTTGTGTGGATTCTAAGCCCGTGAGTGCGTTAGTGCAGATGTAAATATTTTTATAGATTGGTAAATGGATAAATGAATACGTGGATGGATAAGTAATCGAACTAATAAGTAAGTAGAGACAACACAAGTAATGATAAAGATTTTAAAAAATACTAACAAGAGTAGATAGGAAATTAGAGAGAAAGGTAAATAAGAAGTTCTGAAACTAGACGGCTACAGAGGAAAATGTACAGAATAGATATCAGACGAATAAACAAACATACTCGTTGTTGCCATAGGTATGTTTACTTCGTCTATCGTTATGCTTATACTAGTGAAAAACAAGAAAACAAACACAGCAGCCAAAATATGGATAGTAATAAAAACTCTTTCACCCACTATTTTTTTCCTCTCTCTTTACTTTAGTATATTTCTCTCTACCTACTATGTCTATCTACCTCTCTCTCTTCCTCTCATTATGTCTTTTGCTCTCTTTCTTCCTCTATACTCTCTCTCTCTCTCTGTGCATTACCTTTCTCCTTTTCTGGCTCCATCTCCCTCCCCGTCTGTTTTTTTTTTTTCCTCTCTCTCTCTCTCTCTTTCTGCCTGTCTGTTTCCTCCGCCCTTCTCTGTCTGTCTCTCTCTCTCTTCCTTCCCCCATCTTTCTCTCTTTCTCTTACGGTTTCTACCTCCCCCCCCCCCCCCACTCTCGTAAGAGCCGAGCGTGACTTTCTTTAGCGCTGTTGTCAAACTTCCGCTAACACAAGCACAGCGCAACACAGAAAATCTTGACTTATATTGCAGAAACGTCGCTCTGGCCAAAGGGTCACCCTCGCTAAACACAGCCGTGACAAGACCCAAGAAAGTGAGTGGTTGTTGGTTCGAAGAGGTGGGCAGTTCGAGGTGGTGGGCGGCTTGAGAAGTTGGGCAGTTGGAGAAGATGGGCGGTTCAAGAAGGCAACAGGCCGAGAAAGTGGACGGTTTTAATAATTGGGCAAGGATCGTTATTTAGGGTCTTATGCAATCATCTGCAACCATCTGCTTCCACCAGATGCTGTGGCCTTTGTTCACCTATTGTTGCATCGTGCATATTCTGAAAGCGGCTGACTAATCGCACCTGACATTCTTAGAAACAAACAAATTAATAGATGACATAGGTGACTACAGCTAATTAATTAGATGAATATACTTTAGAAAATATAGTTCAACGGGAATAGTAATAGGATAAACAGAGATATGAAGGTGAACGAATGAATAAATAATACAATAAAACAATTTAGCGACCAACCGAATCCCTATGCATAAGCATAATACAATAATGAACGCAACCATAGTAATAGAATAGGATAATAAATAACAAATAAATACAAAGTAGGAGTAAAAAGTTATTCGTAAAATGAGCAACACAATGATTTGTGGTTTGTTTGGAACGCTTAAACTCCGACGTCGCTTCAGGAATAAAAGCAACCATTTCGCAATTCTTCGCGTATCGTGTATTCTAATTCACATAATCATATAACCATCAAACATCAGGGAAGGACTGCGAATCACACTTACTTTCATCCTTCGTTGTACAACCCGTTATACTTCGTTAAACAACAAGAAGCATTATACAAGCACAAGAAAGTGTTTATATCTGTGTTCAAGACACGGGTTGCGGTTTGTTTGGATCGGTTAAACTCCGACGTCGTTTCAAGAATTTAAGCGCCCACTTCGCGTTCCTTCTTCGACCTTGAGGTTAGAAAGAGAGAGAGAGAAGAGAAAAAAGAGTGAAAGAAAAGAAAGGAAGAAGAAGGAGGATTATATTTATTCATCCTTGAAGCGCAGAAATGCAAAGGTCTTACTTCCATGATGATTACGAGGTGAGTACAAGTAGCGGAGAGTTGTAGAATGTAAACAAAAGTGTGGGATTAGCGTTCTTCTCCAGGTGCTGTGTGGTTGTTTGTTTATGTGTCTTTGGGATGCTGTTGTTGGACGAAATTCAATATCAAGAACTGGTTAAAGGGAAAGAGAAACTACTGTTCCTATGTATGTTTACAGATGTATACTTCTAAAGGCACACACACACACACGTACTCGCGCGCGCGCGCACACGCACGCACACACACACACACACACACACACACACACACACACACACACACACACACACACACACACACACACACACACACACACACACAAACACAAACAGATTTAAGCACAGCCTGAAAAAAAAAACAAGCAAAACATATTAAATCAAAGCATTTATGCAAACTTGTAAACCAGTAAACAAACACATACTCTACATGCAAGCAAACAGACTCACAACAAGGAAAGACCCTGAAAACACAAATACACGGGCCAAATCCTCTATATTCACCTCTCTAAAACGCACTTGCAATTACTGCTCACATTAAAATATCCATTAAATAGCCCCATTCCCAATACACACGCACATACGTAGAGAGAGAGAGAGAGAGAGAGAG
>BOPN01001461.1:61581-66581 GCA_017312705.2 Penaeus japonicus
ACATCAACAAGTATGATCCCTTGTCGGTGCTCTCTGCTCGGGTTGCCAAGATCGACTACTACATCTGGCAGTCATCACATAATCGTTGGATAACACTTCATCAACAAGTGGTCATTGGGAACATGAGAACAAGAATCTGACCAACATAATTCACTTGAAAAACAGTCGTTGCGTCTCATGGTGTTCGTAGTGTGTGTGAAATGGTCATCGGTTATCTGACTTAAAGTTTAAAGTAAATATTGATTCAAATGATTTGCGTAATTTAAAGATATAGGTTGCTTTATGATTTATAATATACTGACGTTGATGCCACAGACCACGAGCTTCATCTCCCTGTCTTCCTCTCGTGTTCATTTACTCCGTTGGGATTAATTGAAGTTACTATGTTCTAAAAAGCTAATCCTTGAAAAAATCTGAAAATCGTTATAACCATTTGATATCATATTATTTGTTAATGTTATTGACTTTAATTTTTCTATATCAAAATGACTTTCATTATTGTTATATTCACTGTCATGATAATTATCCTTCTCATTACTAACATTGTGAATAATTACATTGTCATCTCTGTTTTATTACCATTATCAACATTGTAATAGCACCATGATGATTATTATCATTATCATTAAAAGTAGTAGTAATAATTCCATAACTATCATTATACTCATTATCATTACCATCAGTTAATCGTTCCTAAAACTTCCTTCGTAATAATGATACTAATGATATTAATAGTATCAATCAGTACGATCATAATCAAAACACATGATTGTGCACGTTGTTTTCATATAGAACATAGAGAACACGCTGTCCAAACATAGCATAATGAATATCATGTTTCTAAGAAGGGGATTCCTCGTTGTCAAAATTGTTATTTCTGGAAAGAAAAAGTATATGAAGCACCACTAAATATAACATCAGCCAAATCTACATCCTAGAGCAATCCACATCCACATCCTGGATGTGTTAAATACATGTTGTTTCATTTGTTTGATTAGTGCAATAGATTTGTGAGGCCATTGTGCATTTTGAAAAAAAAAAACAAAAAAAAACATGAAACTTGGCACGAATATGCATTTATACATGCACTCTGAAATAAGAATGGGAACCCCCCAAAAATTGACAATTTCTTGTGTGTATATTACGGACCAGATCTGCAGATCGTAATTTCAACGTATTTTTGCCCATTATTGTTCAAACGTGTTTATGATGACCTGTATAACACATCTATGGGCCCGGCGCAGGTAACAAATAAATCAAACAACAACTCTGATAAACGTATATATTATAAAAGACATCCAGTGATTTTTTTTTTTTTTTTTTTTTTTTTTTTTTTTTTTTTTTTTTAGTCTTAGGCGTGTAATTTACGGACCAGACTGAAAATCAAGGTCAAAGTTCTAAAGCCCATTTTCGCCTCAAATATGAAAAGATGCTATACTAGCTCTGCTAAGCAATGGAGTCTGCTATTTGAGTGTAACTGTTTTTAGACACATTGAAAACACAATATGGTCGAAACATGATTCAAAGGTTTATTCATTGTATAAATTTGAAAACAAACTTTATGTCAGATGATTGCAAGATCATTCGTCAATATAGGCCACCACTTCAGACAATGCTATTCCGTGTATTTGCCTTACAAAATCACTAGAGTTGTGCTGTATTAGCCTTTTTTTTATACAAATTAGTCAGACAATTTCGATGGTACATTGCATCTTGTGCAGTCATGTACTAATTCATTAACTTGTCCTGAAGCAAGTGCTTTTCCAAAATGTCTTCGTATTTGCGAACATGCTGGCCAAAACGGAATGACGAAACAAGGTGTTGACCATATTTTTGTTAGCTGGTTTATTCCAGAAATAACACCTGTCTCAATATAAATCAAATCAAACTGCTGACAGCAAAATATGCAAACGTTAGTAATAAAAATTTGGCAAGACGTGCGTAAAATAGAACGGACAAAAGCCTGGCGAACGGAGGGTTGAGAGTGTAAGTATTTGTTTACCTGGCGGTCTTGTTGGTCCACCTTCTTATTTTGCACGGCTCTTGTCCATTCGTTCAAGTTTGACCTTTGGAAAAATCTCATAGCATTTCTTGGGATGCTTTTGCACCTGCTGGAAGCGTGACTTTCCCAATTCAACACCAGCTGACGATCTATCTAGGTTCTTCAGTAAAGGGAACTGTTTCAAGCTTTTGGTCATGTTGATTCTCCCCGTTACGCTAGAAGAACATTCTTGAATCTTCTTGACAAATGCATATACATTTTCCCCAGTCAATATCAGGAACCTTTGCTGCAGGACCATCTCTTTCAGGAGATGCAAATTGCTGTCTGCACTTCATGTCTAAATTTTATATTTGTGCTTCATGTTTGAATTTTAGTTTTGCGCTTCGTGTTTATATTTTATTTTATGTTATCCATGAAAAAGCAAATACGACAGATTTTACTTGAGAGGGCTTTTCCTACAAAAGAATAAATCTGGTTTCATATTCCATAAATATCACCATTGTTTTGCTTAGAAAAAAATGTTAATAATTTTTAAACTGTATCCTTAAGGATTTTTACTATAACGTATTGTTAACGTGAAGGAGAGGGACGGTTCCCATTCATTTTTGCAATTACATTCACTGGTGTACATTTACGCTTTTTGCTCAAAGTGCACAATCGACCCATTTTTTTTTTTTTTTTTTTTTTTTTTGTACGGTTCAATTGCACGATGTATTTTGGAAAGCTTTATGTACGCTTTTTCAGAACGATCGTTAATGTTGTTCAAGAGCGTATTAATTTTTAACTCGATTCTTAAATTGACAATTTAGAATTATTTTTTATTAGCATAAAATTAATTTGGCTGCGTCCGGACATCGCACATTGAAAAAAGAAAAGAAAAGAAATAAATAAATAAAGAAAAAAAAACGAGGATTGTCATGTATATTAATATGATTCTATTGATTGTTAAGGTTAACATCATTACAATCATTATTAATGTCATCGTCATAAAAATCATGCTCAGTATAATTAGCTTTATTGTTGTAGTAATAATAGATATAATATTGACCATGATATATTATGATAATTATAGTCATTGTTGTTGTAATGATAATAGAAATAACCATAATGATAACGACAATAATGATGATAATAATGTTAATAAAAAACGTCACATGCCAATACCAATGAATTAAAACAATCTAGAAACAAATAACAATTATGATAACAACACCACCACCAACAATAATAATGATGATAATTGTATGATAATGTTAATATGTATAATAAGAAATAGTAACAATAATAATATGATAATAACAATAATATAATTGATAATATAACAATAATGATAATGATAATAATCATAATGATAATAATAATGATAATAATAATAATGATGATAATAATAATGATAATAATAATGATAATATTAATAATGATAATGATAATGATGATAATAATAATAATAATGATAATAATGATGATAATTATAATGATAACAATAATATGATAACATGATATTATAAATGATAATAAAAGCAATTATGATAATGATAATAACAAAGAAGATAATAAAAATAATGATAATAATAATAATAATAAAATAACAACAATAATAATAATGATAAGAAGAAGAAGCGAGAAACGAAGACACACCTAAGTGACGAGACAAAACAAAACAAAACAAAAAAAAAAAAGTAGGAAAACAAAGGGTGTGGGGGGGGGGTTGGAGGGGGGGAATAGGACCCGAGCGAAGATTTCGGGGAATCCCCTAAAGAAGGGAAAAGAAAGGGGTTTGGTGGAGGGGGTTGGAGGGGGGGGGAATAGGACCCGAGCAGATTTCGGGGAATCCTTAAAAAAATTGAAGGAAAAGAAAAGGGGTGTGGTGGAGGGTTGGAGGGAGGGAATAGGACCCGAGCAGGAACAAGGGAATCCCTAAAAAAAAAAAAAAAAAGGAAAAGAAAGGGGTGGGGGAGGGTTGGAGGGGGAGGGGGAATAGGACCCGAGCGAAGATTTCAGGGAATCCCTAAAAAAAAAAAAAAAAGAAAGGGGTGTGGTGGAGGTTGAAAGGGGCGAGGGGGTGGGAGGGGGAATAGGACCCGAGCGAAGATTTCGGGAATCCTCTAAAAAAAAAAAAAGGAGAAAGAAAAGAAAGGGTGTGGGGGGGGAGGGGTTGGAGGGGGGGGGGGAGGGAATAGGACCCGAGCGAAGATTTCGGGGAATCTAAAAAAAAAAAGGAAAAGAAAGGGTTGGGGGGGGGGTTGGAGGGAGGGGGAGCGGGAATAGGACCCGAGCGAAGATTTCGGGGAATCCTAAAAAAAAAAAAAAGGAAAAGAAAGGGTTGGGGAGGTTGAAAGGGGCGAGGGGGGGAATAGGACGAGCAGATTTCGGGGAATCCCCTAAAAAGGAAAGAAAGGGCTGGAGGGGAGAAGGAATAGGACCCGAGCGAAGATTTCGGGAATCCCTAAAAAAAAAAAAGAAAAAAGAGGAAAAGAAAGGGTTGGGGGGAGGGGTTGAAAGGGGCGAGGGGGAATAGGACCCGAGCGAAGATTTCGGGGAATCCCCTAAAAAAAAAAAGGAAAAGAAAGGGTTGGGGGAAGGGGGTTGGAGGGGGAATAGGACCCGAGCGAAGATTTCGGGAATCCCCTTAAAAAAAAGAGAAGGGAAAGAAAGGGTTGAGGGAAGGGGTTGGAGGGGAATAGGAACCGAGCGAAGATTTCCCGGGAATCCCAAAAAAAAGGAAAAGAAAGTTGGGGGGAAGGGGTTGGAGGGGGAATAGGACCCGAGCGAAGATTTCAGGAATCCCTTAAAAAAAAAAGAGAAGGGAAAAGAAAGGGTTGGGGGGGGAGGGGTTGAAGGGGCGAGGGGGGGGGGAATAGGACGAGCGAAGATTTCGGAGATCCCTAAAAAAGAAAAGAAAAGAAAGGGTTGGGGGGGGAGGGGTTGGAGGGAAGAGGGAGGAATAGGACCCGAGCGAAGATTTCGGGGGAATCCCTTAAAAAAAAAAAGGAAAAGA
>BOPN01001461.1:76581-84081 GCA_017312705.2 Penaeus japonicus
CTGTGCATTATCATAAATGTTAAAAACTTCATGGAACCTAGAGGACATCATGATAATGTAAGTACAGTTTGAAGTGAGACTCATATTTAAATTCATCATTAATATTTAGACTGTTGTCCAATGAATTTACCTTGGACTTTCCTGGCTTATTGTGCTGTAGTTCAGGTGAATGTGCCAGTATGTTTTTGCATGTCTGTTAGTTCTATGTATACAGGTGCACATGAGTTTGTGCATTTGTAATTATGTGTTTTGACTTTTATACAAGTAAATGGTTTTCTTGTGTGAGTATGCTTGAGTTTGTGGAATACAAATATGAATGAAAATATTTGCAGGAATACAACTTTTGTAAAGCATTTATTACCATAAGAGTATGAATATTTATTTATTTGATAAAGTGATCATATTCAATTATGAATACTTTCTCTTTTGCTAAGTGGCATCTCTCTCTTTTAGATACCACTGAATGAGCGTCATGGGTCAGACATTGACAAGGACCGACTTACAGGCACATTTAAATTGTTTGGGTTCCATGTCATACATTTTGACAATCCTGATTATGAGCAAATAAACCAGTTTTTCAAAAGACTTCGAGTTGATCCCCGACTAGCTGTTGTAAGCTGCTTGGCCGTATGTGTCATGACTCACGGAGACGAACAAGGTACAAATTTTTATTCTTCATATTTTTCAATTTTCATATATTTCTGTAGTAGGAGTAAAAACTGTGTTTTTACACCTTTTAATCAGTTCTTTTCTCTCATAATCTCTGAAGTGGAATTGAAATATCACATCTAAAACACCTAAACATAAAAAGATTTAGCTTTATTAAAATTACCCCGTCATTTCCAGATCAAATCTACCTCCATGACCGTTCTTGCCTGCTGGTCACTGATCTTAGAAAACTTTGTTCGAGTCGGGTTTTACTTAATAAACCTAGACTCTTCTTTGTTCAGGCATGCAGGGGAGAAGAGGCCTTAAGACGTAAGTAGTAGCTGACTTAGAATTAATGTTTCAAGCGTATGCTTTTGTCTACCTGTGTATATTTTGTGTCTGCCTTGTATCTTTGTATTGATCTTTTCCTCTTCTTTTTCTCTATCTCCTATTGTTCCCTTATTTATATTTTCTCTTTTTTTATTCTCTTCACTTGTTCTCTCTTTTTTCTTGCCCTCGTAATAGATGTTTGAGAAAAGTCATTTACATTTTGCTTATTTACTTCAGCATTAATTGATACTTATTTTTTTAACAGCAATATTTCTCCAACAAGATGGGTCAGTTGTTGCTCACCAGGAGAGTGATTGTCTCATTTCACAAGCATCAGTCAAAGGATACTCTGCATTTAGAAATCAAATGGAAGGTATGTTTGAGAGGTGTTTTTTGAAGCTATATTGACGGTTTAGTTTAGCTAAATCATGTAAAAACAAATGCAAATACAATCTGTACATACAAACACAACTGCGTACAGTGTGAATATATGGCAAAAGTCCGTGATGGAAATATTACGATGATGTGATGTCACCCTGTCCATCATAAATGGGCTGAGTGGGTTTCACATGCGTCATGCAACTCCATAGAGGAATGGATTTCTCTATGCATTAGGTTTAATTATTCTTCTTTAATCTGTCTTCTGACTTTATGATTATTGGTAGTATAAACTAACTCTGATACCAGTGACATTAGATATTCCGTAAGTTTTGCAAAGTCTAGACTATGTAGTTCATAATGGAATGTGTTTTTTATTTATTTTTTTTAAATGATAATACTAATCTTTATCTCTGCTTTGCGTCTTTGTATCAGTCCCTTCTTGTTTACATGGGGCTCTGGTTTATTACATTATCCTGTGGCCTTAGAAATTAGTGCCTCTCATCCTGGTGTTTAGGTGACTAATATGGACTACTTGAACTCATAAATGACCAAGTACTAGTGGAGACACGCATGTGTAAAAGGAAAATACTAAAGGTAAAACTAAATCATAATGCATTCCCATCATCAATGGTCCACGGCTCAGCTCTTCCTGTCAACGTTCTCTCCTCTTATTCTTTTACAGGATGATCTTCATACAGAAGCAGCTCATATTCTCAGAGCTTTACACACAACACTTGGATTTCTCATACATGGTCTCCTATATCCTGGTTTGTTTACTTCTATATTGCATGAAAGTGGAGGTTTCTTGATGTACCATTCTTGGTGTCTGTTGCCCCTGTTAACCCATTCACGCCGGGGCCATTCCGGCTTTGCGCGGTCGCAATACCGGGGTTCTCAAATGCAGAAGCCTAACGCCTCGAGATTCTCGGACGCACAAACCGTGAGCCTGGGCTGCCCGCTCGCTCTACCCGAGCGCGCGGCTTCCCCTCATAGCTCGTCCCGGGCGTCTGATGGGAAAACCACAATACGTGCTATCACGTCAACCGGCTCCAATGGGTTAATCATATGTCTTTCTTTAACCATTTTTTCATTGTCACTTATTCAGGATTTCTTGTAGCACTCGTTTTGCTGAGCCACAGTCTCGACAAAAAACTCAGTCTTTATCCCTGCCTTGTGTCTTTGTATGTCCCTTCCTATTTACATGGGGCTTTGGTTTATTACATTATCCTATGGCCTTAAAAATTAGTGCCTCTCATCCTGTTTCTCCTACTGGATGCTGTTGTCTTGGTACTGGTCATGGCATTGTCTCCTGCGGTCACCTGGGACCATGTCACATGTTTTTTTTTTTTTTTTCTGTACCACTCTTAGTGGGTTCCATGTGACTTAGAAAGAACTCAAAGTTTCTTTATGCTTCAGTTTTTCTCCTGCATGCTCGCACTCCCATTTAATAGTATTCTTGAGTTGTGAACTTAATGATTTCCCTTCTGCATAAGTGCATGGGTAGTGTGTCCAGTCAGTGTTTTCCTTACTTATTGATACTGCATGTGGTGCTCAAAGAAGGAGATTCTCTGTAGTGTTTACTGATGGCATTACAGACACTGATGTTTACGACACTAATTATATCTTATACTCTACATCCATTTTATAAGGCTTAGGTAATCCTTTTAAAATCACTGTAAAACTTAGATTTAATTGATTGAATTTAGCAATAAATGTCTTGTCTTCAGTTCCTGGAGCTGGTATAGAGCTAGAGTCCTAACCAGGGTTCTCTGGAACTGTAGGGTTTTGAAGATGATCAGAGAGATTCTACAAAGACTCATGAAATTTGATAAGAAAAATAACTACAAACACAGCTCTCATAATTCTGAATTTTGAACAGGTGTGAGAAAAATGTGTATTAGTTATTTATGTGGGAAATCACTTTTACACATTCATTTAAGCTGGTAAGTAAATCAATAGTATATTACTTTGATAAGTGAAGATCATCAAAGGAAAATAGGTTAAATGCTTACCTACAAGGGATAGTATTCAGCTCGGTTTCATTCTTTGAGATAAGCAAGGAAGAGCCGGGCTTGCATATGGCTAAGCCTCTTGCAGTAATGGTTTATGAGTGATCTGTTATACACGGCTAAAGCTTATTACTGAATATCCTGGCCCTCAATAAGACTGGCATTTGACTTCTGGTTTGTTGCTAGAAGTCTACTTGTATTGACTGCAGGTCTAGAAGGACAAATTCTTCAGACAAGATATTGGAGTCTTACTTATGGAGACTTACATATTGGCTGCAGGCCTGGAAGGACCAGCCCAAGCCCTTTAACCCACTGCGGACGGGTGTCATGACTTACATGATGCAGGAGCTTTGGCCTGATGACGTACATGACGTTTGGGGATTTTGGATCACTGTGCTATTTTATTTTGCTATGAAAAAGGAATGAGTGATGATGGCTACTGCAGTCATACTTACTATAATTACCGTAATATTGTGCTAGCTTAACGTCCAAAACCTAGATGGCACCACTTTTTCCTAGCACCAGCAGGAGAGAGAGCCTTGAATGGCACTCATCCACAGTCTCTAGCAAGCACCATCTTTATAGAGCGATGGCACACACTAAGTTGACGAACTCTTGCTCAAAAGTACCGCTGATGAAGGATGTGCAGACAGAATGGGAAGAGGAAGGTGACTCAATCCATACCCAGTGTCTAAAATGTGCTCCGGCACCAATATGGATGCCTTTCACTGTGGCACTCACAGTCACAAGCACAGGTTTCATTCCTCTTCCCTATCTCTCCTTGTTATCTTTATTGTAGGTGGTTATATGTTTCGTATTCATTCATGACAGCACAAAAATACGAAAAAAATAAAGTTGCCTTTTGTCCTCCCATAAAACAGTAATACTTCTATCACACTGAGTATAAAGAAAATAATGAGCTAATATGGATAATGTACTACAATTTTAGTCTACTGCAGCACTGATAGAGCCTGTCATATGGCACATATATGTCTCTATACTCAATAAAACACAAAAACCGCTCTAGTTTTACAATGAATGACTGAAAGAGAGTGGGAAGATTCAAATTTTATTGCTTCAAGCAGTCTCTCTTTAACCCGTTGCCGACGGAGGAGATTTGCTTACACAGGCTCCAGAATGAGTTTTATTTCTGATCGAGGCAGCTTCAGCAACATACCTTGACTTTTCCCACTCCCTCTTAGTCACTCATGGTAGAGCTAGAACCATTTTGTGTTCTGTTTTTTTTGTGTGTTTTACTGTTCTTAGAAATTTATATCTGTCTTATCACAGGCTCCATCAATTCTGCAATTGACTAAAATTGTAGTTCAGGATCCATATCAACTCATTTTTTTTTCTTTATACTCAATGTGATAGAAGTATTACCATTTTTGGGGGGAACAAAAAGCAACTTTATTTTTACGTATTTCTGTGCTGTCACAAACGGACATGAAACTTATAACCATCCAAAATTAAGAGGTAGGGAAGAGGAAGGAAACTTGTGCTTTTGACAGTGAGTGCCACAATAAAAGGCATCCCTACTGGCACAGGGGCACATTGTAGGCATTGGGCATGGTGTGAGTCACTTTCCTCCTCTCGTTAAGCCTGCACATCTTTCATCTGCGGTACTTTAGAGCAAGAGGTTGGCAACTTGCTATGTGCCATCCCTCTATAGAGATAGTGCTTGCTAGAGACCGTAGATGGGTGCCATTCAAGGCTCTCTCTCCTGCTGGTGCAAGAAGAAAGTGGTGCCATCTAGGTTTTGGAAGTGAGTTGAAACCTATTTTGCTTAATATTACAGCAGATATAATAATTATGATTGCAATTGTCAGCATCACTCACTCATTACTCATAGCACAAGAAAATAACATAGTGATCCAAAATCCCCGAACGTCATGACTCCCATTGTCAGGCAAGAGCTCCTGCGTCATGTATAACGAAAAAACACGTCATCCGTTGTTAACGGGTTAAAATAAAACCTATCCTGGAGGCTGGGCAAGCAAATTAATCCCTGTCTGCAATGAGTTAATTGTTATTCCTCCATACCCCAACAAGACAGAGCCTTTTGAGGCAAGCTATTTTATTGCTGGTAGTTTAATGGTGAAATATAATGACCGTTGGGTGGTTTCATATATTTTTCATATTACACTATTAAGCCAAATGATCCTTTTGTGACAAAGTCAATTACAAAGATTCCAAAAATTGCAACATATAGACATGTCTGCAGAAAAAAGATGAGAGTTATTGAGAATATGGGGTCTGTAACTAGAAAAATCCATGGAAGAAGACCCATGAAGTGACTATATTGAAATAGTTATTTACTCAATTTTATTCAACAAAATATTTCAGCTGATGACAGGACTATCATTAGGAGTGGGCGAGACTTAAAGCCATATATTCTGAAACTTGATACAATAAACTACAACTAATTATGGCATTTTCCTTTTTACCATATGTAATAGGGATGTAAAAGTGTTGTAACACTTTTTGTCACAAAACTCAAAACTTGTGTATTTTTTTTAAAGAGAGTAAGAGAGGAAAAACTACTAAACTTCTCTGTACTTCTCCCAGATGGCAATTACGAAATAATCATGATGGATCTGACTTTTCCATAGGGTCGTGGTACATCACTGACTTGTGTCAAGCTTTGCAAGAATATGGCCATGTCCTACCAATCAAGAACGTGTTGCACAAGACAAGGAAGAATCTAAAAGAACGCGTAGAAAACATGAATAATACATATATAACTCAGCTTTCAGAGGAGAAAGATACATTAACCAGGTATTGCAATGCTTTTCCATTGAAGATTAAAAAAAAAAAAAAATACAATTGAAAGTTTTCCTAATTTGATTTGAATATTATATATGTATATATATATATTTGATGTATTTTACCAACCAATAACTTGTTTATCAAATAAGAAAATACATTTTTGTTAAATATCCACAGGGAAGTCCAGTTTGTGAGAGCTGACTTGGACCATTTTACCGACGGTCTCATGGATCTGATTCAGCTCGAGGTAACGGAGAAACTTGTGGAGGAGAAACTGGAAGAGGCGATATTTGAGATGTTCAGCTAAAGTGCACTGGCGGATATGAGTCAACAACTTGCAAGATTTAGAATGTCACAGTAGTTGTAATCACTTGTGGATATTGTACATTGAAATATGCTGGATGTGGTTAGGGTGCTTTCCAAAGGATTATGAGTACTTATGATTGAATTTAACCTAGAAGTAGTACACAATGAAATATGTGAGTAATTTAAGCAATAATGTATATATGGCTGAGTTCAAATTAGCATCGAAATAGAACTTATATGTAATTATAATATTTATGCATATGTATTGCATTTGCATTTTTTTTCCTCGCACACAAACATAGACACACACAGACGCACATACACACTCACACTCACACTCACGTTCATACTCATACTCATACTCATACTCATACTCATACTCATACTCATACTCATACTCACACTCATACTCATACTCATATTGACATTCACACACTAACATTCACACTCCACTCACATTCACATTCATATTCACATTCACATTCACATTCATATTCATGCTTACACTCACATTCACACTCACATTCACACTCCACTCGCATTTACATACACACTCACATTTACATTTGTAACTCACATTTACATTTATACTCACATTCACATTCATGCTTATACTCACATTCACACACACTCACATTCACACTCACTCACATTCACATTCACGCTCACACTCACATTCACGCTCACATTCACATTCACTTTCACATTCACACTCACTCACATTCACATTCACATTCACAGTCATGCTTATACTCACACTCACATTCACACTCACATTCACATTCACATTCATGCTTATACTCACATTCACACACACTCACATTCACACTCACACTCACACTCACACTCACACTCACACTCACACTCGCATTCACGTTCTCGTTCACATTCACATTCACACTCACTCACATTCACATTCACACTCACATTCACATTCACATTCACACTCACAGTCATGCTTATACTCACATTCACATTCACATTCACATTCACACTCACATTCATGCACACATTCACATTCACATTCACACTCACAGTCATGCTTATACTCACATTC
>BOPN01001461.1:96581-106581 GCA_017312705.2 Penaeus japonicus
ACTCAGACGCCACAGGCTATGAACCCATGGCACTCTGTAAGCAACTCAAAAGGTTAATTGATTAATCTTTCTCTCATTTCGATTATATGAAAAGATATCTGACTGTTCTAATAAGCGGCATTTTGATAAACTAATCAATATAAATGACACGGGCTATAATATTCGAGATACCATTCATCTGATAATCGAAGTTGGCCTTCCCGCCGGTGTGATTTTCTTTAATATATATATATATATATATATATATATATATATATATATATATATGTATATATATACATATATGTATATATATATATATATATATAAATACATATGTACATATATATATATATACACATACATATATATATATATATATATATGTATATATACATGTATATATACATACATACATATATACATATACATATATAGGTTGTATTTCTGGACCTGGAAAAAGATTTTAAACTAGCGAGTCCTCTTGCTAGTCACAAGATCCTGACCCAGAAAAGAATCAAAGGCAGATTCCTTGCCGGTATAATAGGGCGAGGTCCACAGCTTACTATTCAACACCCTGATTTCGAGCATCCCCATCATTCCACTCCTAGATGATCTTGTGATCTTGTAATAATCTCCACTGGGAGAAAGGACACATATATTGTAAGGAGGGCCCAGCTTGTTTGGATTTAATGTCCAAGGAATGCTGCAAGGTAGGACTTAAGACCATGGCTCTAAGTCTTAATAGTCAAGGCTGCAAGGCTACAGTTCCAGGGGCTGGACCTAAAGTGGATTCGGGTCTCACAATACCTTGTGCGGTACCTGATTTACTAAACAAGGCAAGATCTATGAGTACTGACACATAGGGATTGGACACTGTGTACTGAGATTATTTTATGTGCAAGCAGTCCGTCCCACAGTGCATTCCGCCTCTTTAGCCCTGATCACTGTCAAACCTAGACTCAGGAATGGGCTGGACCTAATCCAGAGTAAGGCGGACAAAAGATTTTCAACCTCCCAATGGAAGCCAGCCTTTTCCCTCTGGACTCCTGAATTAATCTAATGGCAGCCCATGCACACACACATGCATATATGTATATGTATATGTATATATATATTATTTCTATATTTATTTAATTTATCTATTAAATAATAGCCGCAGTTTGATAGACATATATAGAAACAGATGTCATTGTGTATATATATATATATATATATATAAATATATATATATATATATATATATATATATATATATATATATTGATGGATAGATATTGATAGATAGATAAATACATAGATTAATAGAAGACTCATAGATTGATAGACTGCACTGATATGAATATAGATATGTGTGCTGTCAGCCACATACGAAACGGGTACACGCATTTTAGCCAGGAGGGGTCGAGCGGTTGGTACACCTGGAAATTTTCGTGAATGAAGTACATGTAGTTGTTAATTTAGTTTTTTATCTGTTTATTTATTTATTTTTATAATCAATTGAATGTGAAACTTGTGTATCTAAATTGATGACACTATGTTAGCACATCGTGATTTCCCTTTCATGTGTTGCCAGATGAAGGAGCGCTGTCTGCCTACACCATTCATACAAGTAGAGAGACTCAGAGTAACTCAAGGTGGGTGGAGATGGGGAAGGAAGAAGGAATGGGAGAAGGCGCAAGGAAGGAAGAGACATGATGGGGAAGGGGAAAGGAAGAGGGGGTCGGGTGTAAGTGCAAGGTCCTATCTGGACGAACGAGCAAAGCTTTGGAATTACGAAGGTTCAACACCAACGCGGTTTTTCCCTTTATTCGCGGGTTTTCCCTTTATTCGCGGTTTTTTCCTTTATTTGCGGTTTTTCCCTTTACTCGCGGTTTTTCCTTTATTCGCGGTTTTTCCCTTTCCCCCCGTTTTCCCTTTATTCGCGGTTTTTCCCTTTATTCGCGGTTTTTCCCTTTACTCGCGGTTTTTCCCTTTATTCGCGGTTTTTCCCTTTATTCGCGGTTTTTCCCTTTATTCGCGGTTTTTCCCTTTACTCGCGGTTTTTCCTTTATTCGCGGTTTTTCCCTTTATTCGCGGTTTTTCCCTTTACTCGCGGTTTTTCCCTTTATTCGCGGTTTTTCCCTTTATTCACGTTTTTTTCCCTTTACTCGCGGTTTTTCCCTTTATTCGCGGTTTTTCCCTTTACTCGCGGTTTTTCCCTTTATTCGCGGTTTTTCCCTTTACTCGCGGTTTTTCCCTTTATTCGCGGTTTTTTCCCTTTACTCGCGGTTTTTCCCTTTCTTACGTCACATTGAGCAAAGTTTACCGATTAGAGCTCGCTCGTCTGGACGGGACCCAAGAAGCGATACATTACGAAAGTTTGAATGATCTGCTCAATTAAACAACAACAACTACAACAACATACTAATGGTAATTTGCATGAACATAAATGGCTACTAAATACATTTTGTGAAATACAGATTATTCGTCGACCATTCTTAATCTTTGACAGGTTGGGTGATTAAAGAGAGTAATATAATGAAAAGCTTGTATTCCTGGTGGATATTCAAATTACCAAAGCCTTGGTAATGATCTAAGTAGGCAAATAGCTAGTTTAAGAATGCATGCTCAAATGCCCAACATTTTAGAGTTTTTTTCAAATGGTTTCCCAAATATCTATGAAACCTATAGTGGCTTATTCTTTGTACAGTTCTATTTGCATATGAAAAAAAAAATATATTTTTTTATATTATAATCAGCGACATTATTTTGGTTTGGAAACTGCTCCCATGGATTTTCTAGAGCCTACAAGTCTGGTGTAGAGTTACGAGGTATTGAAAAGTATCTGAACTACGATTTCATATTGTTTCAGCCAAGTATATGTATATTTTTCCTTGAAATGCGAATGGTACTACAAGCTGGTCGGAATTTGTGAGTGGTAGTGATGTATTCGCGTGCATATATATGTGTGTATATGTGTGTGTATCATATGTGCATGACGATGCGTTTTTCCGTTTCTCTGGTAAGAACTGGCTCATGTTCAAAATATGCCTTAATAGGATATAAAGCCTGAGGCATATTTTCATATTTCTAGGATATACTGGCGTGAAACCTGAAGGATAATAATTTCATTATCTTTACAATTATTCGAATGAAGTATAATCATAACACTTGATATATCTATTTTCATATTTGCCATACAATCCTCTGTTATTTCGTACAATCATGTTTCCGAAATATGATTCATTGATCATATTCAGAATAGCGCCGCATCGCCAAATACTACGAATCTGGCATCAGCAGGGGGGGGGGCATGAAGGAGACCAGGGAAAATGAAGGAGACCAGGGAAAATACCGGTAAAATATGAAGAACAAAAGGCAATAATATGCGAATAAAAAAACTAAAAACACATGATGATACCAACTACCTATCTAACCTTACCTTGGGTTCATGCTTGCCCTGGCCCTGCACCCCCCCCCCCCTCTTGTCGGAGCTCTACGTGCTACCTACCTTGATCTACCTAACCTTACCGCCCCCGCCCCCCTAACCGGAGCATTTTGTGATACTTACCCTTTGTTATTGTAACTGCGCTACAAAAATATGGGTTCTTGCCAATGATTATGTATATCGTTCGTTCCACTGCTGGCGGCTGTAGCTATGTAACACTCACGACCAAGTATGAGGTCACAGGTCACTACCGAAGTGTGGACTAGTTTGCCCAGCATATTATACTGCATACCCCAGCGATGGCCCTCAGTAGATGGCGCATTATCTCACACTGTAATTACATTATGCATGAGCTGCCCTCTGGTGAATGACCAGCGTACTAATGTGTCTACTATCCCATTCTGAGGAAAACGGAAGATACGGGGTCCACAAGACAAAATGTAGGGGCGGCCCAGGCGATGTGAAAACCACGAGGCTCTCATGGAACTTCGCAACGTCAAGACAGGTCCCTGAACCTTTTCATGCCCTCCCCTGCTGTCGGGACCACGGATTGCGGGTTACAGGGGTCGAGTCGCGAGTCTTACTGTATCTGAATAGCAGAGGGTGAGAGGAATCCATTGATAGCAGTATCGGAATATTTAGCATTTACCGATAAGAAAACTAGAGAGGGAGGGAGGGAGAGAGAGAGAGGGGGGGGAGGTAAACAAGGAAAGGACCAATCACTGATCCCTTTTACCTTCATTCATGATTTTTTACTACTACCTTACAACTCATGACAGGTGTTACTAACCGCTGAATCCCTGCTAGCTAAAATGCGTATACCCGTTTCACATGAGGCCGGCCGTACATCTCTACCAGTACTTACTATGAGGGTTAGTACACAACAGATGTCTTCAGGGTAATCATCGGGGTAAAGCGGTGATTGCCAGTAGTCCACTGAGCCGTGGGTAACGACAATCGTCTTGTTGCAATCTGGAATTATGTGGAATTGAATGTCCTCTGTGCAATTATGAGATCAAAATTATATGAAGCAGATAAATTCAAACACCCTCCTAAAGGCACGTGAACCCTCGCTTTTGCATCTGCAGAATAGACCCGATTTGGCTGGGAGAAAGACACACATACATACACACGCACACACATGCACACACGCACTTACAGGCAGCAGCGTATAAGCTTTCCTAATGGTTACGTTGTGGCAACATCCACGCAGCTCATACTTGGTTGTGATTGTATAAATAAATATCTATCTATATACAATATATATATATATATATATATATATATATATCATATATATATATATATATATATATATATATATATATATATATATACATATATATGTATATATATATACACATATATATTCCAAATTTACAAGTTAACCTATGTTCTCTTGATTTTTAATTTGCAAAACCATCGTTGGATTGTATTTGCATGCGTACATATTGCCTAAGGCATAATTTCACTTTCTTAGCGTAGTGATGTGGTGTCTGGGATACGATTATCTTAAATCTGTTGTCGTAAATGCCCGCATGTTGTATTGTCAGAACACTTGATATACAATTTTTCGTATTTGTTACACAGTCCTCCATTGTATAGTTATGATCTACCTCAGAAATGAAATCATGATAAATTATGATCAGGAAACTCGGTGATAAAACTTGGGTTGGGAAGGAAGGGAAGGCTGGACGCTGAAATTTGTAATTCGTAATATATATCAAAAGAGAATATGCTTGTCTCTATATACGTGCAGCAGAATAAAATATTGAATGAGGACTGCACTGTACCTTCCAAAATGGGGTAATATATCTAAAAAAAAAAAAGCTTCGATTAAAAAAAAGAAAAAAAAGAAAAAAAAGAGTCCCGTCTTTTACCCCACCGTCTCTCCTATCCCCTAGCCCCCCTCTCCCTACCTCGACCAACACCTTCCCTCCCCTCCCCTCCCCTCCCCTCCCCTCATCCCTCCACCCCTCCTATCTCATCTAACCTGTCACGTGTAAGGGTACATGTGGAGTCAAGGAGAACAGAATAGGAATTTTTAATTCTTTGCCTCCACCTGTACACATACATGTAAGGCACACACGTAAGCATATAGCACCCCCTCCCCCCCAAAAAAAAAGGGGCATTACCGTAACTGACTACTGGTTCTGTTGTCGTTGTTGTGGCTGTAAAAGAAAATCGATATTTAGTTCTTGGGGAAGAAATCGAAAGAGTATGGAAGACAAAAAGCAAGTTTGATATTCTACTAAATTTCTCTCGTGTACTAAACATATGATAAGCCATGGAATCTAGTTTTGTTGAATGCCAATAAGGGTTTGGTTTTCTTTTCAAATAGAAAAAATAAAAAGGTTTACATATATATATATATATATATATATATATATATATACACACATACATATATATATATATACATATATATAAGCTGTATGCATATGCATGTATGTATGTGTCAAGTACGTGTTTAGGTATGATTACACCCACATGTTGTAGATGTAGAAGTTGTAGTGCTTGTGGATGTGGATGTAGTGGTTGTAGAGCTTGTAGATGTGGATGTAGAGGTTGTAGTGCTTGTTGATGTGGATGTAGAAGTTGTAGTGCTTGTGGATGTGGATGTAGTGGTTGTAGAGCTTGTAGATGTGGATGTTGAAGTTGTAGTGCTTGTGGATGTGGATGTAGAGGTTGTAGTGCTTGTGGATGTGGAAGTAGAGGTTGTAGTGCTTGTGGATGTGGAAGTAGAGGTTGTAGTGCTTGTAGACGTAGTTGTTGAGGTACTAGTAGATGTAGAAGTTGTAGTACTTGTAGATGTTGAAGACGTGCTTGTAGATGTGGACGTAGAGGTCGTAGAAGAGCTTGAAGACGTGGTAGTTGAAGTGCTTGATGAAGTCGAGGTCGTACTCGTAGTGGTTGTGGTTGTGATATCTATCGGTAGAAACGACCAAGCATCATTGAGGGATAAAAGGTATATTGGCAATTCTCAAAACTAACATGTACTAATACGTATGTGTAAGAGGCGATTCTCAAAACTAACATGAACTAATATGTGTAAGTGGAGATTCTCAAAACTAACATGAACTAATATGTGTAAGTGGCGATTCTCAAAACTAACATGAACTAATATGTGTAAGTGGCGATTCTCAAAACTAACATGAACTAATACGTATGTGTAAGAGGCGATTCTCAAAACTAACATGAACTAATACGTATGTGTAATTTGCGATTCTCAAAACTAACATGAACTAATACGTATGTGTAATTTGCGATTCTCAAAACTAACATGAACTAATACATATGTGTAAGTGGCGATTCTCAAAACTAACATGAACTAATACGTAAGCATCTGCATCACTCTATCTCTACGTGAGATTATGAATGAGATAAAAATGAAGGAAGAGGATCAAAGGGAAAAGGAAAAGGGGTGAGGGGATGGAAGGAGTGAGTGAGAGAGAGAGAGAGAGAGAGAGAGAGAGAGAGAGAGAGAGAGAGAGAGAGAGAGAGAGAGGGGAGGGGGGGGGGAAGCGAGAATGAAGAGGGATAGAAGGAGAGATAGCGATATCAGTTATATTCTTTAGCAATTGCTTTGGAATACTTACTTTCGGGTACTTTGCAGTGGCATAGCAGGCCGTTTTTGTTGAAATGTTGTATTATGTAACCAGGTTGCTGTTGAAAAATCAGATTTATTAAAGTGAAAACAATAATCAGCGCAGTGTATAAACTATATATATGTATGTATATATATATATATATATATATATATATATATATATATATATATATATATATATGTATATATATTCTTTTTTTCATTTCCTTCTTTCTCTTACGAGAGATGAAACAAATAATAAAGCAACAAATATGTATTCACCTCCGTTATTTTACAACAGAGTTAAGATGTGACATGCATGAAGACATCTGTAACACGTAGATTCCTTTTACAAAAAGAAAGAAAGAAAGTAAAAGTCAAGTATATATAACAAATTTTTAAAAAATCGCACTAACTTCTTTTTCAAGTTATCGACTTAATCCGGAGGGAAATCCCCTATGGAAGAGGGGATTTCCCAACCTTTTTTCAAACTTCAAACCTGACCCCTTATCTTGGGAGCGCATTCCATATACATATTGCAGTTTTATCAAAGGAAGAGCAAACTCAATAAATAGTATGTCTACACTAACACCCATTTTCTACACATCTTCGTCTCTTGCATGACTCCCAGAAAAAAGAAAAAGAAAAAAAAAAAAAAAACTAGCTGGACACTCGGCTGAAGCACGAATAGATTTTAGTGCTTCATAGCAGTTGACAGTCATTCCCGGTGTCAGATCCGGAAATTACAGGCGGTACCTTCAATACATATCGAATTAGAGAAGTACAACCTGTATTGCAAGAATGTTTATGTATGATTATCATGAATAGTGTATTATCGTTTTCAAATAATAATTGACGTATATATATATATATATATATATATATATATATATATATATATATATATATATATATATATATATATATATGTTTTTTTTTTTTTTTTTTTTTTTTTTTCATTTTCCATTAACGAATAATCCTATATTGGTGGTATGCAGCTTGTGTTCAAATATAGTCAGTTCCATCTGACCTCCGAAGAAAATAAGTTTTAGTTTGGTGTGGCACCTGCGCACATGATTAGCTGAAAATCATAGTGTTTTGGTATTGATATTATTCAGACTGTTACTTCAGTAATATATTTGAATGCGCAGATGTAAAAAAAAAAAAAAAAATATATATATATATACACATACATATATCTATCTATCTCTCTCTCTCTCTCTCTCTCTCTCTCTCTCTCTCTCTCTCTCTCTCTCTCTATATATATATATATATATATATATATATATATATATATTCTTACTTAAATCCCAAACATGCCAATTCGTACCAATATCATGCAATGCAAGCACACGAAAGCTTGTACCAACCACTCTTATGAACAACGGGTTTTTAAAAATTATGCTCTTATTTTAAGCATACAGTATAAAAGAAAGTTAGTCGTGTAAATACAAATAAAGAGTATTTAAATATTCAATATCTAATATCCAAATATACTACTGAATCAATAATTTGAATATTCATTACATATAACAAACGATATCTGACATTGATTTTCAGCTAATCACGAGCCAGCAATATGAATGTGCCACATCACCCATCAAGCACGCCTTCACAGGTCACACTGAACTGAATTGAACACTGAAGTCTTCTGGAACTTACTCCACCGCGTGAGACAATGTAAGCATGCAATATGGCTACTCAAACATATTCCTTGACCTACCAATGCATTGCCATTTTCTTTTCTAAAACGATATATTGAAGAAATCTGTTTCTGTTGACAATCAGAATCCCAACTCCAAACATTGTTGATGAAGTAACTTAAAAGCAGATATGACCCTGCAACTTTCTTGCAGAAGTATGATTGGCAGTTGGCCTAGCAGTTTTTAGATCTACAGTCCAGTTTTGATCTGGCCACAGCCCGAAATAACTAACGTGCTTACTTAAAATACGGTAACTGAGAGGCACCATGCACGCGTGAGCACAGTGCCACGTACTGCACTCCAGTTCAGATACTCTATGTTGGTCAGAGAGTATCTGATTGCGTGACAAGAAACCTACTGTGCACTGAACAATTCAGATTAACAGAACGAAAAGAAAAAAGTGAGGTCAAGTCTGACCACTGAAAAGACAAAAGCTGTCCCACCTTTCAACCCATATGCAACATACGCACCTTTATACCCATAAGCAACAGCTCTTCCAGCCCTGCCTGAATGTTCCTCGATTTTTCACAAAGAAGGCCGTGTTCTTTGCGATTCAATAAATTCAATCCAAAGGGACTTATTTTTTTTATCACGCGCAGGCAGGCATCGTTCAGCGCACAGTAGGCTTATTGTCAAATAATCAAATACTCAGGCTGAATTTTTCATGAGCATATCAAGAGGTTCAGGCTGCAGCCAGATCGTCAGTCAAAATGGCGTTCTACGCTCATACACCACAAAATTGACTTGCGGTTCTCAAAACTGTTAGGCCACTATTAGTTAAACCGAACAGGCTTAACTCAGTACTATCTAAAATGCGAATAAAGTTTTCAGACAAATGTCCTATAAATATAAACATAGTTACGCCCTAGATATTTAAATATAATCTTCCTTTAGTTAGCATATAATAAAACTTTAGAGTACTCACCAAGTTGGCTGCCCAGGCGTAGTACTCTTCTGAATAGGCCAAGGCGCCCGCAGCACCCAAAACACACAACAGCAACTGAATCCTGTGAAATTGGACACACTATATTCCACAATTTTACCATAAGTTATCCTGAGGTGATTCCGTTTAATGAGATATCTATGAATTACTATGCCATGACACAAAGGCTTATACAGAGAATATGAAAGATCAGAAAAAAAAAAAAAAATGATCAATAGGAGGTCAACAAAGAGTATTCCAAGAGGGAAAAGGGATCGGACACTATTATCATCACAATGAGTTTTAACTTTAATCCTAATCCTCCTTTATAGTCGTAACAGCATGATGCAAACCTACAAGTAACTCATTATGATGTA
>BOPN01001461.1:116581-123895 GCA_017312705.2 Penaeus japonicus
TTATCCTCACAAGGATATCAGTCGTCAGTCTCATTTTTTTTTCTAAATTGATATTTCTGTAGGGTGATTCTCTTTTTAAATTGCCATGTCAACCTAAAGTTTACCATTTCTCCATCTGCTTACAGATGAAGCTGGTAAGAGAAATTAGCCTGCAGTTCCATGGTATGCCCGCCTCCTTACCAGGTTTAGGAATGGGAATGATCATAGTTTTTTCCATGTTGTTGACACATAAAATCTTATTGAAAAGGACCAATAGGGATCTCTCCAGTAAATGAAGTACAAAACCGTAGAGCGGAGTCCATTCCCCAACAGAAAAAGAGCAGGTTATTTAAAAGTTCTGCGAGAGCTCTAAAGAACAACACCGGTGACCTTACTTTTCTGTATAGAGGGTGAGAGGAATTTCTGCCATAAATTTAGTCGACTCATTTGCAACATCAGCTTTGTCCATGGTGATTATCCATCTGTATTCAGCACATTTGATGAAAATTATATTTTTCCCTATTGCTTTTGTGCACCTTGTCTCAACCCCATGCTAAAGGGATTACTGGAGCTGATCGTGAAGGAAAGTTTGTGTCCATGAAGAGTGTCTTGCCTCCTGTAGCACTCGCCTAGCCTTAGCAATGACTCATAAATAACTGATCAGTGTCACATCACTGGAGCCATTTTGTCTCATCCCTTACTGGTAATCCCTCCACCACTGAGAGGAGACTCCTGTTAAGGAATTCTCTAGCTAAGGATGAGTCAAAATGTCTCTTAGGTGGAAAAGGTGATGTTGCATATCAAATGATAGCTCGCTGGACTGCTCCCTACAGTTCCTGTTGGATCTGTTTCAACAGGATCGAGAGGGAGGTACATAACGACATATCATGTTTGAATCTTTCTTTGACCTTTTCTCACAGATTTTCCTCACCGATAGGAAGTTTAGGGTATGGATAGGTAGCAGCTTCTCTAGTCTGTAAACACACACACACACACACACACACACACACACACACACACACAGCTAGAAGGAGTCCCGCACAGGAGCGTTCCGATTATTACCCTACTTGCTGTTTCTGCCAAGGACTCAATGAAGGCCTTTTCTATGACTGGCTGGATGATTTCACACCGTATTGCTCAAGGGAAAGGGGCATTACAAGATGTGCAAGAACACATGTAGACTGCAGTAAATCAAGTTTGTGAGCAAAAACATGGACTCAAGATTTCAGCTATGCATTTCTGTACAAGTTGGAATTTTCCTCCATTCCTCTTAAGTACAAACCCATTGATCTTCATCCAACAGGTGAAGTTTTGGGGTTTGTTTTTTGATAAATGGTTTGAAGGGGTGTCTCACAACAAATAGTTTAAGCTAAAGGAAATGAAAATACTTTTTTCTTAACTTTCAGGGCTCAAAGTGCTTCTGGCTTTTCCTAACCGTTCATTCAAAGCAAAATTAGCTATGATGCTACGCACATTCATCAGCAACATACTCAAATTACTGGCCTTATCTGTACAGTCTCCATATGCTAAGAGTGGAGAACCACCCTTTTCATTCCACAATGAAAACCTGAAACCGATTTACTACATTAAACATGAAGAATTCCACAACATTAAATTTTGGGTCTTTTTCCACCTTCCATGTAGACAACCAGTCCCTTGGTAGGAGGGCTTAGAATCTTGTGGAAAATTTCAATTTAAATGTCTTCAAGATTTTAGTTGAAACTGTTGCCAAAAAGGGGATATCATAAGGGGTCCCGCAAGAGTATGTCTTAAGGATGACCCTATTTGCCATAGCCACCAGTGACATAATAAAGACTATTATAAAAAAAAACTGCCATGTGTGTTTTGTCTAGGGACGACTATACACTTTATTGCAGAGGAGGCAGCTTAAACGATGTACAAATGTATAAATCCTGTTATGCAATTGCTAACATGCAATGGATTTGGGTTTATACTGATAAAGACTGTGGCAATGTATCACCCCTCTTCTTTGGAGCTTAGTCACTTCGCACTTTGTATACTTTGCAGGTGAATTTTTTGGATTAACTCATGACCGATGACTTACGTGGAGGCCTCACATCACATGGTTGAAGCTGAAGGCAACGGAGAGTTTTAGATCTGCGCCTGTGTAGTCTCTATAGGCTGAAAGTGAAGACCAGCTCTTACATTCCAGCTCAACTACGTGAACCTGATTTCTGACGTGAATGAACCTAATTTCCTACAAAGAATTGCACAATCTACTTATAGGATTCTTTCATCCTCCTTGTAGACAGCCAGTCCTAGATTAGGAGAATGAGAAATCCCGTGAAAGATTTCAAATTAAATCCGTCTAAAATTTCAGCCATTGGAACTGGTCGGACTTGGAAAAATACTAGACAATACCTATAAAGCATTCCAAATACGAGCAATTTGGAACAGTGCACATGAGTAGCCTCAATATTTACCGCAGAGCTATGTCATCCGTGCATCACTCAAAATGACTACAGATCACAGAATTTAATCCATTGAGATCAGAGATCACCTAGGTAGCCGGGAAACTAACGACCATCGCAACCAAAAAGTATTTGATATTGCTGTAGGGTGATTCTTTTTTTTAAATTGCCATGTCAACCTAAAGTTTACTATTTCTCCATCTGCTCGGAGATGGAGATGGTAAAAGAAATTAGCCTGCAGTTCCATGGTATACCTGCCTCCTTACCAGGTTTAGGAATGGGAATGATCATAGTTTTTTCCATGTTGTTGACACCTAAGATCTTGTTGAAAAGGACCAATAGGGAGCTCTCCAGTAAATGAAGTACAAAACCGTAGAGCGGAGTCCATTCCCCTGTACAAAAAGAGCAGGTTATTTAAAAGTTCTGCGAGAGCTCTAAAGAACAACACCAGGTGACCTTCCTTTTCTGCATAGAGGGTGAGTGGAATTTCTGCCATAAATTTAGTTGACTCATTTGCAACATCAGCTTTGTCCATGGTGATTATCCATCTGTATTAAACACATTTGATGAAAGTTATATTTTTCCCTATTGCTCTTGTGCACCTTGTCTCAACCCCATGCTAAGGGGGTTCTGGAGCTGATCGTGAAGGCAAGTTTATGTCCATGAAGAGTGTCTTGCCTCCTGTAGCACTCGCCTAGCCTTAGCAATGACTCATAAATAACTGATCAGTGTCACATCACTGGAGCCATTTTGTCTCATCCCTTACTGGTAATTCCTCCACCACTGAGAGGAGACTCCTGTTAAGGATGTCTCCAGCTAAGGATGAGGCAAAATGTCTCTTAGGTGGAAAAGGTGATGTTGCATATCAAATGATAGCTCGCTGGACTGCTCCCTACAGTTCCTGTTGGATCTTTTTCAACAGGATCGAGAGGGAGGTACATAACGACATATCATGTTTGAATCTTTCTCTGACCTTTTCACACAGGTTTTCCTCACCGATAGGTAGTTTAGGGTATGGATAGGTAGCAGCTTCTCTAGTCTGTAAAAACACACACACACACACACACACACACACACACACACACACAGCTAGAAGGGGTCCCGCACAGGAGCTTTCCGAGTATTACCTTCCTTGCTGTTTCTGTCAAGGACTCAATGAAGGCCTTTTCTATGACTGGCTGGATGATTTCACACCGTATTGCTCAAGGGGAAGGGGCATTACAAGATGTGCAAGAACACATGTAGACTGCAGTAAATCAAGTTTGTGAGCAAAAACATGGACTCAAGGTTTCAGCTATGCATTTCTGTACAAGTTGGAATTTTCCTCCATCCCTCTTGAGTACAAACCCATTGATCTTCATCCAAGAGGTGAAGTTTTGGGGGTTTATTTTTTGATAAATGGTTTGCAGGGGTGTCTCACAACAAATAGTTGAAGTTAAAGGAAAGGAAAATACTTTTTTTTTAACTTTCAGGGCACAAAGTGCTTCTGGCTTTTCCTAAGCGTTCATTCAAAGCAAAATTAGCTATGATGTGACGCACATTCATCAGCAATATACTTAAATTATTGGCCTTCTCTGTACAGTCTCCATATGCTAAGAGTGGAGAACCACCTTTTTCATTCCACAATGAAAACCTGAAACCGATTTACTACATTAAACATGAAGAATTCCAGAACATTAAATGTTGGGTCTTTTTCCACCTTCCATGTAGACAACCAGTCCCTTTGCAGGAAGGCTTAGAATCTTGTGGAAAATTTCAATTTAAATGTCTTCAAGATTTTAATTGAAACTGTTGCCAAAAAGGGGATATCATAAGGGGTCCCGCAAGAGTATGTCTTAAGGATGACCCTGTTTGCCATAGCCACCAGTGACATCATAAAGACCATTATAAAAAAACTGCCATGTGTGTTTTGTCTAGGGACGACTATACACTTTATTGCAGAGGAGGCAGCTTAAACGATGTACAAATGTATAAATCCTGTTATGTAATTGCTAACATGCAATGGATTTGGGTTTATACTGATAAAGACTGTGGCAATGTATCATTCCTCTTCTTTGGAGCTTAGTCACTTCGCACTTTGTATACTTTGCAGGTGAATTATTTTGATTAACTCATGACCGATGACTTACGTGGAGGCCTCACATCACATGGTTGAAGCTGAAGGCAACGGAGAGTTTTAGATCTGCGCCTATGTAGTCACTATATGCTGAAAGTGAAGACCAGCTTTTACATTCCAGCTCAACTACATGAACCTGAGTTCCTGCGTGAATGAACCTAATTTCCTACAAAAAATTGCACAAATCTACTTAAGGGGTTCTGCCATCCTCCTTGTAGACAGCCAGTCCTAGATTAGGAGAATGAGAAATCCTGTGAAAGATTTCAAATTAAATCCGTCTAAGATTTCAGCCATTGGAACTGGTCGGACTTGGAAAAAATACTAGACAATACCTATAAAGCATTCCAAATACGAACAATTTAGAACAGTGCACATGGGTAGCCTCAGTATTTACCGCAGAGCTATGTCATCCGTGCATCACTCAAAATGACTACAGATCACAGAATTTAATCCATTCAGATTAGAGATCACCTAGGTAGCCGGGAAACTAACGACCATCGCAACCAACAAGTATTAGTTGCTTTAGCTTGGTTGAGAATCGGGCACAAACAATCGAAGCGTAGGATGTTGATGACAAGAGGTGATACACTACTTTGTGAGGCATGTGAGCAGTTACCCATTCAGTGAAAAAGTGTGTAGAATTCTCAGACCAAAGACTCATGTCTTCTTTATATACATTGAAAGTGTATTGAGAGTGGACTTTCAGTCTTACATGTTTGTTAAAAGTTTCATTTTCTTACCATGTCAAAATTGTGCAGAAGCAATGCTGATAATGACTGTAGTATTTGATAAGGCAGAAATATTTAGATAATCAATCTTTATTCATCGTCTTTGCTAGCTTTATGTTTGACTCATGCAGTCACTGGAGTGGAGGCATCTGTGCCAAAATATTTCCCGATTCAATATGTTTACAAATGAGGTTATATCAGTGATGTTTCCAAAATACCCCATGGCAACACCATGCAAAAGCAATGGTAAATGTTGAAAAAAATATGAATGAATATTCGGTCCATCACAAATATGGACTTTATACATTGCATCCAGGTTGGTCTTTACAATAACTACCGAAGCTGCTCTTTAATGTCTTCTACTTTGAGTTCATCAGCGTCTAGGTAAATAATTTATCATTACAGAGGCCATACTCCTCTTCCAAAGCTAAGAAGCAGATTATTATGCGATTTCCATATATTCCCACAATGTGTATTCACAGTTTCCAATCACCTCTGTTCTTTGGATTGCTTGACAGATGTTAAAAGTATGTTAAATATGGATTACATTCCAGTCGGAATCAGATATGATATCACATGTTCGAGGGTAGCCTCTTCATTAATTATTTGTTTTGTAAAAGAAGAAGAAAAAAGAACAATGAGAAACGAGAATGTTTATAAATATAAGACACAATAGGCAGTAAGCTACAAATTGCATAACCTAGATATGTCTCCAGTTACAGTGTAATTGAAATAACATTATAAAACACCATATCCCTATTTCCCCATTACTTGTATCCCAGTATCCTTTCAGCATTCATTGTCCTAGAAAAAAAAAAAAAAAAAAAAAAAAAAAAAAAAAAAAAAAAAAAAAAAAAAAAAAAACGGGAACCCCCTGCAGTGTCCTGTTACCACCAAAATCGGAAGCCGTAAACTTACACAAGAGTAAATGAGAAAAGAATCTTAATATAATCGGTATGTTATAGTTAAAGGAAAATATAAACTCCAAATGAAATTCTCAACATTTTTTCTTTATGGATACGGAAACAGCATGATGAATAGGCACACTTTGATAATGTTTTTTTTTCTATTATTATCCTTAATATTCCAGGAAGTGGCTTTACATTTCCCAGATTCTGTACTGAATTCTAGCCATATATGAATTATGTCCGTAGCCTTGAAATTATGTTGGTAATAATGATAATGATAATGCCAGTGAAAATATTGATGGTATGGATAATGATAAGAACAACAAGAATAACAACAATAATGATAATGAAAGTAATAAGGATGATAACAATAATGATACTAGAAATGATGATAATAACAGTAATGATGATGATGATTATGTTAATAGAGATATTGAAAATAGTGATATAACTAATTGTGATATTGATAAGGATACTGAAAATAATAATGATGATGGAATGATAATGATGATAATCGTTATCATTGTTTTGTATCGATATTACTATGATAACGGTAATGATCAAAATATCATTATCTTTATTATCATGATAATGATAATAAAATCTCAACGATAATAATGATTATCCTCATTGTAATTAAACCTGAGATAATGATGACTATTCAATCATGATGATCAAGATAATTACAAAAGAAATTACGGAGATTAATTAATGGATCCCATAATGTAAATGAGATTTACACATTTTACATTTTCATCGGAATTACCCAGTTCCTACATTTATCACAGTGTTTTATCATAACGTTATCATCGGTAAATGAATAATGAATTTAGATTTTTTTTTTTTTTTTTTTTTTTTTTTTTTTTTTTTTTTTTTTTTTTTACTTTACTCTACTCTACTTTACGGAATTGTATTACGATTACATGAATATTGAAATTCTAAATTCACGTGTTACGAGCTGTGCACTTTTTTTTTTTCATCGTATGAAATTAGAGTATATGCTATATGAAAAATGACTATGAATATATTGAAGCCAAATGGATGGAGTTAAAAATGATTTTCTTAATGACAGAGTGTGGTGAGTGTGTGAGCATTTGAGGTTGGAGGGACGTTGAATATATATACATATATATATATATATATATATATAT